>CAICTM010000531.1:0-61358 GCA_903772945.1 Seminavis robusta
TCGTCCCGACGTAAATCTATTATAACTAGGGCTCACCCTACTCCACGGGTCCATACACACTCTTAAGAAGGAGGTTGAACGTCTCTGAGGCAGGAGTACTCAAGAAGGTAACGCTCGAGTGGACGGCACCAACTTTGTCATTCCCTAAAAAGGATGGATCTGTACGATTCATCTCTGATTTTCGGGAACCGAACAAAAGGATCAGCGGAAGCCTTTATCCTTACCCAAAAATACAGGACATTCTTGAACTAGATGGATTAAGTGCGCTACTAGTCTAGACCTGAACACGGGACACTACCACATCGAGCTGTCACCTCACTCGAAGCAACACTTACCATTGCACTCCCGAGGGGAAAGCACGAGTACCAGAGTTACCAATGGGCCTATGTAATAGTCCCGACATTTTCCAAAGGAAGATGAAAAAACGCATGCATGACTTAGAAAAGTCCGTGCATACATTGATGATCAACTCATCCTAACTGACGTCGATCTGGCGGATCGCGTTAATAGTTAGATGACCTTTCCAAAGACTTCAAGAAGTCGGGTTGAAATCAACACTACCAAGGCCTTCCTCGAAAGGAAGAACTGGAGTATCTAGACATTGGACTACTCGAGAGGGAATCCAACCTTAACTAAAAGGATAACAGATGTGATCCAGCTATCGCTCTTCCTACCAACAAGAAGGAACTTCGTGATTCATTGGACCAATAACTACCAAGGCTGCTCCAAGACAGCAGACGGGGTAACCACGTTCTGAAACAGACGTGGGTTACCAGTATCCATGACCGTTGTCATGGACAGAGAACGTGAGTCCCGTGCAGAGGTCGAGAAGACTCTCCGGATGAACATGGACTTCGTCGCAAGTTCAGCGCGTCAATCGTGAAAAGACTCACTACATCCGTTTCAAAGCAAACCGGAAAACATTAAGGAACGTCGCCAACGACTTATCCAGAAAAAAACCGATAGGAGAACACGACACGTGTCCTCATCAACACCATGTCAACGATACTATGATGATTCATCAGTATCAAACCGTTAGTCGGTCAGCCAACGCACAAGGTCCTTACCACACAGACCGAGTCAATAACAATGGCACTACGGCTCCGACATGCTACCGACAGTAGCGGCACAGTCTACCAGACTTGGAACATAAGGTATTTAACCCCATACAAGGCCTGATCCCTTGTAGGATTGCCATCGTGCGACGCACATGTCCAATCTCCGGAGAGTTCCCGCACTTTAATTCATATGTTCTCCTTGTCCGATGATGTCGTCCTTCCGTGACCCTTGTCAGGGGCGAATGCAATAACGGCTCTTAGCCTTATTCGCGACTCGATCCTAGATAGGGTTTGAGTTCGACTCATGACTGAGTCTCTCGTGAATAGTCATTGAGACAGGGTTCTCAATGACCGCTCTAGTCATACTAGGTTGATGATGAAAACATCGCTCTAGATATTTAGCCAGCATGGAGTACTTCCACGCTACTAGATAAATGCTAGATGAATCTTCCAGCGTTCCGTTTTTGGATCGTGGAGTGAGTGGATTGCTACCGCAACCTACTCTATCACACTCTACAGTCTCCCGCGGAGTTCAGATCTACGATCCTTGATTGTGATCTCTCTCGTTGATTAGTTTTTCATAGCTTTCTAATCCTCTCATAACTTTCATTCTCTCAAACTCAAAACACTCGAAAGATCTTTACACTAGCTTTTAGCGTAGTGCAATGACAAGTCCGGAAGACGAGGCCGTCCCAGAACCGCAGGGTCACGAAGTAGAACAAGACCCTGAAAACAGCGGACTTGCAGTGGCAGCACCCGTAACAGTTGGTGATGTTGAAAGTGCCCACCCTGTGTCACCCGAGCAGGAGGAAATTGATAGAGCCAGAGAGGCCAAAAAACGCAAGGAAACAAACTTTATGATTGCCATTGGCACTCTAGTGGCCATCGCTTTCATCGTCATGTTGGTTATCATCTTTATTGTGAAAGGTGAAAATGATGACAGCCCACCCCCAACAGATGGTAACATCACGGCTGGGAACACGTCTATTCCCTTGAGTCCCGAAGAAGTCTTGACTGGATTGCTCCCAGATGACACTCTGCCCAACCTAGAATTTGAATATACCCCTCAGGCCAAGGCATTCAAATGGGTCGCAGAAGACCCAAACTTTGACAGCTATTCTGACAAGCGGTTGCAACAGCGTTTTGCTTTGGCTACGTTCTACTACAGCTCCAATGGTGATGGGGATGGTTGGGGTAACAAAACAAACTGGCTCAACGTATCAGTTCACCAATGTAACTGGGATTTTATCATGCCAAACAACCTGCAGTACCACGCTAATCATGGGAATCGATATGATGAATACAAGTACATTGATGGCCCGTGTGTACCCAAAAATGCAAGCATGGTGGGCAACTATAGCACTGCGATGGACGTTGCCTACCATGATGATTTCCTCTACTTGGCCTTGGTTGGTCAGGAGCTCGATGGTTCCATCCCACCAGAGATCGCCATGTTGACATCTCTAAAAATGATCCAGTTTGATTCTACAACAATGGAAGGTCCCATTCCCACCATCCTGGCCAACCTCACAGGCCTACGGGAACTATACATATACGATACCTTTACCGGAACCATTCCGACTGAGCTTGCTCAACTTAGCGAACTGCGAACTTTGAATATTGGGGGTGCAACGGAGATTTGGGGTACCTTGCCTTCTGAGTTTGGCTTGCTTTCCATCCTCAAAGTGCTAAAGATTGCCGAAACCAATATTTCCGGAACTATTCCAATGGAATACACTCATTTGTCCCCATGGATATTTCGGATCTTCCGAAATTCCCTTACTGGCACTATCCACACAGAGTTTGGGCTGTTCTCCGATGTTGAGTGGTTCTTCATTGAACGAAATGACCTGGTAAGAGCTACAACACAGATTTCTGTTTGTTTCATTCAAGCAATGTCACCCCCTGACAGGATTTTTCCTCCATTTCGATTGTGTTTTGTCATCTAGACTGGTTCTGTCCCCAGTGAGCTTGGATTGATGAGCAGGATGCAAATTATTTATGCATACGAGATGAGTCTGAGTGGCACGATTCCAACTGAATTGGGTTTGCTATCGAGCATTGCACAGATATATTTGCAAACAAATTCCTTGACTGGAACGTACGTTTGTCACTGCTTCAGTCTGCCTGTCAACTATACTGAAAGTTGAAACTAATGGTGTGCATTATTTTTGTTCTCAGTATCCCCACAGAGTTGGGCATCCCCACTGAAAACTTCTGGAGACTTGCTGTCAGCAGGAATCTTTTGGTATGTACTAATAATCCTATTGCAGGTTGCATTGAAGTCTTTTGACTGACTTTTCCCGGTTGATCTTGTTCCTTCCTCTACAGACTGGTACGGTTCCCAGTGAGCTAAGACTTCTCACAAAGTGCGCCAACTTGGCAACCCAGGCCAATCTGCTCACATCAACAATTCCGACAGAGGTTGCTGCCCTGCCAGCAATGGAGTACTTTTCCAATTCAGACAACCTGTATTCTGGAATTTTTCCCATGGAGCTCTTTTTCAATGGCAGCAAAATGGTCCGTTTCTGGTTTGAGAACAATGAAATCTCCGGAACTATCCCAACAGAAATTGGCTATTGGACTAGCTTGTGGAACTTTCGACTTGATGGAAATTGGATTACCGGAACAATTCCATCAGAAGTTGGTACCCTGGTATCAAAGCTTGAATACTTCAATGCTGGCTCCAACCAGTTATTTGGGGAGATCCCAACTGAGATTGGGAATCTGCTCAAGCTCAAAGAGTTCTCTGTTGGCGACAATGGCTTGACTGGGACTCTGCCAAAGGAGCTAGGGTTCCTTGTAACCAATGGGACCTTGAAGCACCTTAACGTTTCCAATAATGATGGGCTGTTTGGAACCATCGGATCTGAGGTTTGTGCGTTGACCGCTGACCCTGTTTTGAGTAATGTTCTGGATTTCACTTGTGGGGATCTTTGTGGGTGTGATTGCCCTTGTGACAATGCGTCGTCACTTGTATTGTATGGTCAAAATTGTACAGTCCTGGCAGAAATGAAGAGTTGGTCATCCAATGGAGTATGATTGAAGGGTCCCAAGTTGTATTCTGTGGGCTGTGGAGGGAAACCAAAGAGCACCATTAATTTTATGTAACTGCTTCATGTTTGAGTACCAGTACCATACTGAGTACAGCTTTGGATGTCACACCGTTGACATCTTTACTTATGATTACGACCTTGATTACGTCACTTGAAGTGTTTTCTGCTTGCGTTGCTTCACACTTCGCGCGTGCTCTTGCACCAGAAACATTTCTTAGTTGGCGCCACCGGTACCGTACTGCCTCTTGGATTCCTCAAGATCCAAGTCTTTCATGGAGGAAAGAAGAATCAAGCCTAGCTATCGGAACAGACTGGCAAGTCTATTGGTATCAAGGTCAACAAACAGTCGGTGGCTGGAGCCGAGTGGCTGGACGAAGATCTCAAAACAATGAACTCCATCCCTGAAGACGAAATCACAGCTCTGTCCGAGACAACCGAACAACTGAAATTCCATGATACAGATAACAATAATGACGAATCTGCAAAAGTTAGGCCTACTCTCAATCGCGAGGTCCTAGTGGTCGAAAATAACGGTATTAAGGTTTGCTACGATGGACGGGCCAAGAGCAAAAGTTTGTGCCGCACCACAGTGGCAACGCGGTCCTTTGACACTCTGTACGTGCCCATTCTGATCGAGCGACCGGCCACTATCTGCGCATCAGGTGATTTTTTGGCATATTTGGAACAATTTCTCAATGCTCCGGAAGACGTGCAACTGGCAATCCTGGATTGTTCCGCCCAGCCGCTCGATTCGCCCATGGGACAATCCTTGGTCGAACCTGCGAAAGTTCTGTTTTTATTGGAAGTGATAGACGACTTTGATCTGATACACCGGCTGCTCTCGATTTATGCGACAAATGCCCATCAATACAAAGAGGATGACGACGGCGGAATCGGTTGCCTTCCTCTCTTTGGTTCTAAAATGAATCATTCCTGCGACGGCGGCAATGTCCGATATTTGTCTCAGTCATCAATAGATGGTTGTGTCGAATACACTGTCACAAAGCCCATCCAAAAAGGCGACATTGTGTCTGTCACCTACCTCACAGATCTATTTGAGACTCCCACACCAGAACGGCGTCAGATATTATTCGACACAAAACATTTTTGGTGTGAATGTGACCGGTGCAATGGACCCGACTATTGTCGCTTCCTTCCATGCCCCGAGTGCTCCAAATTTATTGCATGTGTCTATGCACAAAACTCCTCGGATCACCCTCTATGGAAGTGTCCTACGTGCGATCTCGATTCCGACGACAACGATCACCTGATCGTCCTGGAACGACAAATGGAACAAACGCTCACAATGATGGAACGATCGGTTCAAAAAGAAACCACCAATTTCAACAGGATCCCTGAGGAGGTTACCCCTGCCGATCTCAAGGAAGTTGTCCAAGAATGCTCCGAGAAATTATCTCCTACCCATTACCTTACTATGAAAGCCTTGCGGCTGCTTGTTACTGTGTGTACGTGCTCCGCCTATGTTCAAACCAAGAGATTGGTCGTTCGAGGAGGTTGGACCAATCATCAAATTCTCGCTTACCACCGAGCTGGTGTCCAAGCTAGTTTTCGATCTATTGCAGCCTGTGAATGTGTGGCAGCGGGATGTCCCGGGTGTACATTGCTGGTTACAGCTGGAAGCGGAGAAGGGAAGACCAGCAAGGGTGGGACAGCGGCGGACATGTTCCCGCATGCACCCCTTTTTGATCGAGCTGCACCGGTACATCGAGCCTGCGAGGAACTGACGAAATACCTTCCACCCCACTACTGGCCCAGCTATACTGTAACCATCTTCACTCGCTACCAGCCCTTGTTACACGTTATGTTTGGCCGGGCTGCTATGGAGGAAATCGAAACAAAGTTGCTGCCCTGGAATCAAGCAAGTTGTCTACCGTGTGGCACAGTTTGGAGTGGATCACTATAGAAAATCAAAGCTCCTACTGCAGCCGCGCCATCTACTTCGAGCTACCGGTATTGGTAGCGTTGATTGGGGCCAGACGATTCAACACATGACCGGCGGATATTCCATATTCCATGTATAGGTTTTAGACAACTAAAGTACCACTATAGGCACCCGACGACACAGTTGTGTCTCTGCCTCGTACCAACTTCTCTTACTGATGACTTTTAAAAGACAAACTCTTACTTGTGCCTTGAGAAGCAGACACAGCGGGTCTGGCAAACGCCAAGGGATCTTCGCCACTCAAAGGATTGTCATTGCGTCCAAAACGTGTTGTAGAGGTGGCGGCAGCACCAACAGGTTCCACCATGACTGCTTCCGCTGTAGCCATGGTCACTTTGGATGCATTATCCCCCGTTTCATCTTCCAAGGCCTTGATTTCGGTCAAATGAATAACTGGGAATGCTTCGTCAGGGGACCAATCGACAGGTAAGGCAACATCTTGGTATTCCGACTCTTCCATCCAAGCCGTGGCCACGGGCATGGTTGCTGGTGATGAGGAGGAGGTGATGCCCGAACGCTGCATATGAACATTGTACGAGACTGTGGGGGTAGTCGCCATGAATCGTGTGACAGCACTGACAACCAGTTTGTGTTCCACCTTGCAATTAAGTCCTTGATAGGAATCCATCACATATGGTGGCACTTGAAAGGAAGTGGAGACAGGCTGCACACCATGCTGATTGTTGTGGACGCCACTGTAACTGCTGCCACGTTGTCCCTTGTGTGATGTGACAGGATCCCATTGAGGCAAGTGGGAAACATCCACCTTGAAGTCCACCAAAGGTATATTTTCGTTCCTGCTGTGTCGTCCATGGAACTCTTGACCAGCCTGCCATTGGATGGATTGAATCAGTCTGACCCTCAATCCGTGTACTGGAAGGGCAGAGTTGTTGGATCCCCAGATTTGTAATTGACAGGGCGCCTCTGGTGTCAAGACAATGGAATCAGCTTCCCAGCCCAACGATACATGTCCCTGTTTCCAACAACAGCAAAATCCATTCATGAGAGTTCGTTCTTCGGCCAGATGTAGTGGCTCTGGAATCTCCCTTGTTGGGGCTCCCACATATTGAATGGTTTGTGAAGCACAAGTGTTGGGATTTCTAGTAGCACTATGAGGTCCAAAGAATCCCATTTGCTGTTGTTCTTGTGGTACCAGAAACGCGGATAATGTGTATTTTACTTCGCAGAACCCTTTTCCATCATTGCAATGTCGAAAGGATGTTGGCAGTGGCATATTATCTGGAATAAGCTTCCATTCAAATGGAAATTCGTACTTGGCCACTCGCAAGGGTGATGCAAAGGATGTCAATGGGACTTCGACATGAAACAGCGATGTAGACTCTCGTTCGGTGCGAATACTTTTACACCGATCGCCACCACTGCCGTCTGATTCTTGAATGCGGACCTCTGTGTTTTCCGAGCCACCAAATGCCAACCGGACCCCTTGGTAGGATTGAATGGCAGGAGTTACAGTGGACACATTCACATAGACAGTCCCTGTCATGGTCTCACCATGATGATACGTCTGTTTGTCGCTTTTCAAGCCAATTTGGATGGGAGCATTGCCCATTATCGCTCTTGCTTTGATCGTATCGTATTGTTGTTGGTTCGTGGTGATCCTGCCTCTTTGTTTTGTAATGGAGATTAGTTATGTGCATGGTTGGAGGGAATGGACCCGACTCGCCTCCCACTCGGCATGGGATCGTGGATAATCTATCCTTCTTTGTCTGTGTTATTGAGCGAACCTTCTCGCGAAAATGACATTGTGAAGAAGCAGCCCTAACCCTAACCCTATTTTGATGAGATCTGGATCGAGCAAGGTGCTTTGCCTCTTCATTCAACAATATTATTATTATTATTCCAATTATTCCCACACGACTTGACTTGGAGGGAGGAGAGATCTCGAGCAAGCTTGACACTTGACACCTTGACAAGCGAATGCTTTCCACTGTGGGACCAACAGTTTTAAAATCAGTGATAGCATCCACAGCACTACAGTACAATAATAATAAGCAACAAGTAACAATGACGATGACAGCACTACATGAAACGATCAGAGATATTCTGTTTCGGTTTTATGCTCTTATCGCCTTGGCAGGCGTAGCTCTATTGGTTTGGCTGGGCACTCAATGTTACAAGATCCAGAAGCTGGAGGAGGAAGACCAGCACCAACTGGATCTGGTCAAGGAAGAACTACTCAAGGCAAATGAGGAACATTCAGCTCTGATTAACGAAGAAGAAAGCTACCGATCTACAGTTTGCCCCATTTGTCATCACACCATGATACAAGCTACCCATGCGAAACCAAAAGAAAAGAACATTGCTCCCCTACCAAAAGATGACGATGACAAGGCTGGTGAAACATCTCCATTGATGGCAAACGACTCCAAAAAGAAGAAGAAGACACCAACATCCAACCGTTCGTTGCTTTCCCTCCGATGCGGCCACGAGTTCCACGCCTCCTGTATTACCGTGCTGATGGCCTCGGAACGACGGAATTGTGATCCCTGCCGTTGTCCCGTGTGCCTGCAAGCCTTGTAGAAAGAATGTTCTGGCCTATTACTGGCGGATGAAGGAATATGCAGGAATGTCCGACGTTGAGGGGGTTTGCCAGACAGAAGTGCAGTAGCCGAGCCAACAGGCATGCATTGGGGGTATTTTAAAAAAAATGCTAAGGTGTACTAATACTTGGAGGTACTGGGAGACAAGGCAGCGAGAACGAATCGGGGTAGTTCCAATGCCACTACTCGGACAAGGGTTAATTGTGGGGTTGTAATACATACATACATTAATATTCTTGTTTTTTGTAGATCGCCGTGCCATAGTCTCCCTCCAGGTACGGTAATAGGCGATGTGCATCTCTGCACCCGTTCCCATGTACCCGAACCGCCGCAGCCAATCTACCCAAACTCACTTTTTGTAGCCGTTTGACAGGATGTTTATTGTCAAGTTGTTTGTCTTCATTACATACATGTAGTTAGTTATAACAATACAAATGGCTGACTGCAGACGGGGCAAACGTTCTGGTATTCAATCCACTTGTCCATACAAGAAGCATGTATCTGATGCTGGCAATTGGGATTGTTGGAGTTGTAGATTGGATCGCCCACTTGAAAGCCTTCCACACAAATGGCACAATAAAAGCCATTGTGGCGGGAATGGAAGGATCGACCCACGGGAGGTGCCGGATAGCGATGCTTTGCAGAAGACGCAAAGGTGGGGAGTTCCATGATGGTATCACGACGATCTTCCTCCTCCATAGTGGTAGTAGTATCCGAGTCACGCTTGGTTGTTGTTGTTGTTGTCGCCACAGCTTCAATGTCCACCACGGCTGTTTCGGCGGCATCCATGGAAATCACGGTGTCGGTGGTGGAAGTACTGTTTTTGCTGCTGTTGGCAAGATTACTACCAGTAGTAGCTGCATTAGGAGGCGCTGAAAAGGAACCATGGATAACGCTGCTAAAGGTAATGGTGCTGCCCTTTTGGAAAGCTCTGGTTTGATCATCGGGGTGACACCACGGTTTACACTCCAAGTGATCCTTAAAGTCGGCAACCTTGTCCAGTTCCGCTGCAAAAATGAATGAATCGAAGAATGGAGGGAGGGAGGTAGACGTTAGAAAGAAAGAGGAGAACAACCTTCCCAATATATCTGAGGCATGATCTGATCTTACCCATCTTTTGCGCTTTCAGCCGTCGATCTCGTCGTTTGCAAATGAAAAAGACGAGGACCACAATGGCAGCAGCGAGGACCACAAAGCCAATAAAGAGTCCCACTTGAAGTCCCATTCCGTACTTGACAGAGGGAGCCTCGGGATCTTTATCCCAATGGACAGTCGTCTCATTGCCATTGGTCTCGACTTCCAATTTGTAATCCATCTTTTAAAAAACGTTGTTGATGGGGGTATATTTGCTACTAGCTAGCTAGATAGCTGGCAAGGAAGGAAGGAAGGAAGCAAGGCAAGTCAACGTGTGGAGGTGTATCAATCGGAAGGGATCTGTTCCACAACTTAAAAAAAAAGAGGATGGCACAAAAATGAGGGGGATCTGGTACCGGTGCTAGTAATACTGGTAGTGGGAAGCGGATCCGGAGGAGGACAAGTCCAGTGAGTCATCTACAGTAGAAACTGGGGAACTTCAGAAAAGAATGACTCTCCTCAGTATTCCATTGCTGTCATCCATAAAGGTTTAGTGATTACTGCTCTCTGAAATGCTGGGGAGTTTTCTCCTACAGGAACAAAGAACCGGCCAGTCAACCAATCGTTGCTGTTGGTGTGGGTACCAGTACATGTACAGCCAGGAGAGCTGTTTGTCCCCTACCGTATGTCGAGTCGAGTCAGCAACTCGGGCTCTTCTCTGATCCAGCTACCTGGTGCTGGTACCCGTACGGTGCAGTATCAGTACAGTCAAGGTGACAAACTAACTTATCCTGCCAGAGGAGTTGATCGCAATGATGCCTTTAGGGACAATTTTGAGGTTTAAACATTGTGCTAGCACAAGCAAATTGCTAGACACTGCAAGCACAGTCACTGCCACAGAGCAAGCTAGTAGTGCAATCAAGTGAAAACCCAGATGGCTGAGGAGACTCAAGCAAGCAAGTGCACCCAACAATGTTGGTGTTGTTCCATGCAGCCTGCAAGTTGCAAGCTGTTTGAGTTCAGTTGGAATCTGTGTCATACAGGGGCAACCATTCAAGTGAAATTGCTTAGCCAATCTCTGAGGGGAGTGTGCCTCTGCGAGACAAAAAGTAAGGGATATCATAGAGGGTGGCAGGGGGATGAGCAAACCTCCTCATAGCGCTAGATTGCATTGGTTAGGCAGCATGATACCATATGGTGCTAGCTAGTACCTCCGTTGTTACCGGTACGTTGACACAGATTGATCAACTGACTCAACTAACTAAAAAGTCCGTTGAAAACTTAAAATGCTCATTTTTATCAGCAAATACGTTTAATTGGATTGGATTAGTTTGAATTGCATTGGATTGGACTGGATTGGGTTCAATTAGATCCAGAAACGTACTGTTATTTGTATAGGAAATACCAATTCAATGCAATCCAATCCAATTCAATGCAATGCAATCCAATTCAATGCAATGCAATCCAATTCAATGCAATCCAATCGAAAATAACCAGAAAAAGCCAAAAATTTGATTCCTTTTCGCCCAAACTGTACCTGCAGGGTAACGTACTAGTACCATACTGTACAAGGACTTTCTTGGTACTGTAGTGTGGCATCTGACCCAAACTATCAGTGTTACGGTATCGAGTAGAGCACACTACAGCACTATAGCAACATTTGCTCATCCCCCAGGAAGATATACCTGTGAGGCCACAGCCAGCCACAGAGGGAGAACCTACACCGTGCCACATCCACGCCATCACAACTTTCTATTGCTCTGGGTCCCAGCCCTCCCATGTCTTTTTTAGCTTGCACCTGTGCTCCTGCCTCCCACGTGGAACCTCTTGACCCCTTCCCCCACTACTTTTAAGCTGACGTCACCTAGCTAGCGTGCCACAGCTCTCCCAGCATTATCCACTATAACCATATTATTATTATTATTATTATTATTAGGTGAACCCATCAGAATCGAGAACCGAATCAAATTTTCAATCTGGATCACAGACAGCTAGCTAGCAAAGGGAGCCAAAGGCTCCCATAGAAATAGTAGCTTCAGCCAATCTGATGTTGATCGAGTCTTCTGATAGTATTGCTCGTGCCGCTGCCGCCAATAACAGTGCTAGCAACAATAAGAAACAGAAAATGTCTCCTCCCTTCGATTCTCTGCAGCTGGGTGGTGGTGACCTTTTGATCCAAGGCATTCTTCCGTTTGTGGGTGTTGGACAGTACGCTTTTGTAGGAGCTGTCAACAAAAAAAAACTGAACGTCTAATAACGGATTCAGACGAGATGTGCTTGAGGACTACCCACGAGCTAGGGCTCGGGTATTTCCCACAGTCAAGTCTGCTCACCGGCCACACTGGCCTCCTGAGAGGGTGCGACGCCTGTTAGCTATCTAAGGATTTGTACACTGAGGTCAGAGCCATGATTCACCACAAATCACGAGCTGTCAACAAGAAGATGAATCAACTGTACAAAGACTACTGTGAGACTGAACTAAAGAAAAATCCAAGAAAGGTACAGGATAACCCTGGACGGCGTTCTCCTAGACGCTCTGCAGAAAGCACCGATACTCTTTACAGTGAAACGTTCTGTAACATGACACGTACAGAATTCTGGTTCAGGGACGATTCCACCAATAAGAAGCCTGATGGATATCATCTTTGCACTGCAATTGCCAGAATTGGAAATATTATGATCATGCAGTGGGCTCGACAAAAACGATTCCCATGGGATGAGTGGACGTGTGCTGAAGCCGCTTTGAATGGACAGCTGGAAATGCTTCAATGGCTGCATGCAAATGGGTGTCCATGGGATGTCTGGACATGTGCTCATGCTGCCACATATGGCCATTTGGAAATTCTCCAATGGTTAAGAGAGAATGGTTGTCCATGGGATGCTAGGACATGTGGATTTGCTGCTGGAAATGGCCATTTGGAAATTCTAAAGTGGGCTCGTGCAAATGATTGTCCGTGGGATATGCACTACGCTAAAAGCTAGTGTAAAGAGATCTTTCGAGTGTTTTGAGTTTGAGAGAATGAAAGTTATGAGAGGATTAGAATGCTATGAAAACTAATCAACGAGAGAGATCCACAATCAAAGGATCGTAGATCTGAACTCCCGCGGGAGAGATCTGAACTCCCGCGGGAGACTGTAGAGTGTGATAGAGTAGGTTGCGGTAGCAATCCTACACGATCCAAAAACGGAACGCGTGGAAGATTCGTCTAGCATTTATCTAGTAGCGTGGAAGTACTCCACGCTGGCTAAATATCTAGAGCGATGTTTCATCATCAACCTAGTATGACTAGAGCGGTCATTGAGAACCCTGTCTCCAATGACTATTCGCGAAGGACTACGTCATGAGTCGAACTCAGACCCTATCTAGGATCGAGTCGCGAATAAGGCTAAGAGCCGTGTATTGCAGATGCTAGGACATGTGCTAAAGCTCCGCTTGACGAGCAAATGGCAAAGGGCCCAGGCGACATCAAAGCGTGGCTTGCCAATTGGCTGCCCGTTGTCGACAAGGCACTCAGGGACGAGCATGCACGCACAATGCAGAACAATGCCACAGGGTAACTATGCACAAAGGGGGTCTTACCGTAGAAATAGATGGCAATCCAGCCACGGGTAGTTAGTTAGCTGCAAAGCACCCTCCGGAGTTTTTAAACTTCTCCGGTGGGGGGCTTGCACTAGGCCGGTTCCTATGTGGGCGTCCTTGTACGTCTGAGGTACTCCGGTTCAATATGGCTCCGTTCAGCGGGTGGTCTATTGAGGTGCAGCCTAAATAATAAAACTTCGTAATTTTTTTTAGGACATGTGCTAAAGCTGCTGGGGGTGGCCATTTGGAAATTTTAAAGTGGGCTCATTCAAATGGTTGTCCATGGGATGTTTGGACATGTTCTGATGCTGCTAAAAAGGGGCATTTGGAAATTCTCCGATGGTTAAGAGTGTTGTGGTGACTAGGGAGGAACCAGGTCCCAGTGCCTATATGGCAACTACAATACCTATGGATGGTCCTCTTATCTACTCCTAGCACAGCTTCAATCAATTCAGCTAGATTAAAACAAAATTATGTCTATTTCTCTGTGGATTCTCCAAATCCAATGGACCCGACTGAGTCACCAACATTTAGTCTTGTTTCTCCTGTGACTCTTTCCCAACACACTCCTGTGCATCCGAACTTGGTGGAGGCACCATCGTTTGGCATGTTCAAGATGAATGCCCTGTGCTCGCGGAACTTGCCCCCTTGTAAAGGCTTGGTGAAGAAGTCGCCCTTCATGTCACCCGTTGGACAATATTCCATGGATAGCTCACCATTCTTGATTCGGTCCGCAACAAAAAAATATCGGATGTTGATGTGCCGCGTCCTACGACCACTCGATGCTCTTCCATTCTTCGATAGCAACATCGTGCTTTGGTTGTCCTGGTAGAGAATGTTGTCGCTAACCTCGTACCCTTGTGCTTCAAGGAAGTATCTTGTCCATAGTATCATCGGCATGGCATCGTCCACACCAACCAATTCTGCTTCTGTAGAACTCTTCGTGTTCAATTTCTGCCGTGTTGAAGACGAGTAGACGCAGCCCTTGCCAAGTGACATGGTCGCCCCTGTTTGACTTCTCATGTCCTTGTGGACCGCGTATGATGCATCCACCCACCATTTCACCACGCTAAGACTTTCGGCTTCCAAGGTCAGTGCCAGATGCGGGTTGTCGCGTAAGTACTTGATGACACGTCCGAGCTTCTTGTAGTCGTCCCCATCAGGGCCCTTTACTCGTGTGGTCAGGAACGCGACTGCTTGCTGCAGATCGGGCCTGGCCCTCTTCGAGATGAACAGCAGCTTTGCCACCATCGAGTGAAAGTACTCCGAGTCTTCCTGACTCAGTTTGGTTGCACCATCGTCAATGTCAAATAGATGTTCAGCGGCTGGTGTTGCCGCAACACCTCCCATGTCTGCTCGTGCTTCTTCGAGAATCTCATCTGCGTATTAGTCCATTCGAATGGATACCTTCCCTGGCACAGTGTAGTCGATTGTCATGCCCAGGTATTCATGCACCCTTCCTCGAGTGGTCGTGAGTGGTGCTTCCTTTCCATACCTTGCATTTAACGCATTCAGTATCCTATCCACCACCTTTGGGTCGATGTGGGATATCTTCAGGTCATCTACGTGCCATAGAATCGTACATTGCTTGCCATCTATCACAGCATTGGCCACACAATCGTCGTACGGGTTTCGGACGAAACCTTCTCCCTCAAGAAAACCAACAAGATCCTTCCAGAATAGCATGGCCGCTTGCAGGGTCCCATACAAAGCCTTCAGCAGCTTGACATAGATCACCGGTTTCCCTCTTTCGTATGTGATGTACTTGTCGTATAGCTTGTTGTCAACCTTGGCCAATAGCAGCGCGATTGGCCCCGTGAATCGCACATGGATGAGCTCATCCATATCGGCCTGCATGAAAGCTCCAGGAATGTCAGTCGTTGCGACGTCCCTTCCTTCCGTCGCATCTATCACACATGATAGGAAGAGCGACTCAGTCATCACGGTTGGACTGCTTGTCTCATGCTTTGATTTGTAGATTCGTTGTTTCCTGCCGTCTGCGCATCCACGTCCCTTAATTTTGCCACATCGCTTCTTCTTGAGGAACATCAGATACTCCAGCGATTTTCTCTTTTCCTCTGGTGTAAGGAGCGCCGCCTTCACCGGCTGTCCCACCTCTCTGTCGTGTAGCTGTTTCATTTCTTTGATGACGGCCTCAGCTCCCGGTTCACCGAAAACCTTCAGGCCCTTGTTCACGGAATATTGGGTGTGAGCAACGTGCTCCAGCAGAAATTGAGTCATTATCTGCTCGGTAGGGGCACCTGTCTGTGACATGAGGACTTGAGTCATCGTATGGTCACTAGGCTGCGCCAGGTAGAGGTGTTTGCTGTATTCTCTTTGCTTACGCTGTCGCAAACCCTGCCTGGTCCTTTGGCCATACATCTCATCCATGTCATTTGGTGGCACTCCTGTAATTCTGGCCTGTTGCCGTGATGTAGGTTCTGACTGTGTAGTCTCACCGTCATTGTTTCCATCCTCACCCGTTGGATCATCAGCCTCTGTCTGTGGGTTGTCGTCATCAATTCCTTGGTCGTATGTAGAGCCGTCATCATCAGAGGACTCTTCTTCGTCGTGTTGCAATGGTTGGTTGTTGGCGTCCGCATCATTGTCTTCTTGCGTGCCGTCGCTCTCGTCCTCTTGCTCATCTTCATCTTCACTTTCGTTGTCATTTTCTTCGATGCTTTCTAGTGCACTCACTTCGTGCTGATGCATGGGTACCACTCCTGCGGGGAGTCCATCCACGGACTCCTCGCCATCTGTGTAGTTGTTGTCACTGTCCAGAGCCGGATCATAGTCAGGGTCAGCCATAGTGTCGTCGAATTCATCATCCGCTTCATCTGTAATTTCGGTAGCATCTCGCCAGCCGAATGTAAGGCCGGCAGCAGCTTTGTCACGGGTCGCGAAGGCATGCACCCGATTGATCACGTCGTGAGGCATTGGGAGCTCCGTCCAGCGCTTGTGATGGATGCGGTGCCCCGTAGACAGGCTGAGGAAGTAGTAGCTGCCCTGGGATCCATTGGATGGACGCAGAGCGATGGCACCGATCGTTCGGGAGCCCATGCCGTTGTCATGTTCCTCGTGCGTCTGAACGTACGTGCCACATTCGAGTTTACAATGGGTTTTGTAATCCACCTTCGCCCCAGTCACAATGGTCCGCGGACTAAGGGTAGTAGAGGCACCACGCTGTGGTGGGAACATATTGAGCCACATGACAGCGTTGGTCACCATCTCAATGATGAACCGATTGGGCAATTTTTGGAAAGGCATGACGTTCCACATCGCTCGGGAACGCTCCTTGATAGTCCGGATGTACCGCTCGATTTCTGGCACATGCTCATCCTCGGCAACAGTCTCGAGGCCGATGTGCTTTGTTGCGTTATCATCAAGTAGCAGTGACCGAAGAGGCTCAAATTCCCCGTCCGCATGGATCTCCTTCAGACGGAAGCCTCGGCTGGTATACACCTGGTTGACTTTCCGAACACCTTCGGCAATCGTGGTTATCTGACGATTTGGTAGGTGTTGGATGGTCCCAAAACGGATTCCGTGGGAGAGTGTCGTCAGGAAAGGAACCTTGTTCACGAACATGATGTCCACCGCTAGTGTGATGTGCCTGTGTCGCTCCAGGATTTCGGGGGGGATCGGCATCACTGTCGTTATCTGCACTCCTGCAGACCGACGTACCGTCTTTCCTTTCAATGATCCGAGGTTTGGACCGAAAATGTCCTCTGCCGCCATGATGTCCTCTCGTGTCACCGGACAGTTTGGTAGCAGGTTGTTGTCAATGATCTTCAAGTAGTCGCGAAGGGACGGCCGTCCTATCATATTTTGTATCTTTCGGGCTAGTTCGGCTTTACGGTAGGCGTTAACGGAGTAGTTAGAGCTTTTATCGGCTACAGTATTAATCAGGGCGACCTGCTGATCACTCCTGGGATCAGGACTGTCTCCACTCCTGTGATCCGAGCCGTCGTCATCTTTTCCATCTGAATAGAACAAGCCGTTCTCTGACCGTCTAAAAGTACGGTTGCCACTGCTCTTGTGCACCACGAACTCTCCCTTCTGGTAGGTGATCGGGAAGTGTTCTTCGACTCTGGCAAAAGACAAAATGTTCGCCACGCCGTCGGGCATGTACCAGACGGGTTCCGGGAAACCCGGTAGATCACCGATCAAGTCAGTTGTTGCCACTCCTGCGTTGCATTGCACCTTGACCATACCGGTGCCCTTACGGATGTTCCGAAGCATTTTTTCGTTGCAGAAAATGTTCACGGTACTGCAGTTGTCGAGTAGAATCCAGGTCCGTGGGATCCTGCTCCTGTTGTTGAACAGGGCCGTGTTCACGATGACGAACGAGAAGTCAGACAGTTCTCCTTCTTCGTACGCGTTCATCAGTAGCTGGACGCCCTCGGCGTCCGTATCTCCTCTGGATGGGCATTTGTCCGAGTAGTGTCCGTGTTTGTTGCATTTGTGGCACTCGATGTGGGCGAATGTCTTCCCATTTGTTCCAGGAATCACTTCCGCACCATCTGATGTGAACGCAACCTCAGTGCCTGCTCCCGCGTGCGCATGTGATGAATGTTGTCGGCTTCTGCCTTTGATGTGGTACGCATCCAGGCGGGCGTAGGCATCGTCGAGCGTCTTGGGGTAGTTGTTCTCCCCCCTCGTGTAATCATTCTCCAAGTCGATCGTCAGTTCTCCATACCTTTCTTGGTCCGAACCGGACAAGAACATGACGCTCAATGTCATGTCACGTACAGTCGCAATTGCCTTGGCCATCTCGTCAGCTGACGCGTCGCTTATTGTTGTGCCCGTTGGTAGTGCGGCTTGAATCAGGGTCGTTTCGTACCCGAAACATCCCCCATTGTGCTCAGTCGCTTCCACTTTCTGTTTGAACATCCGATAGTACTCCCCTACGGTCAAGCTTCCCTGCCGGAAGTTGATCACGCGGCGCTTGCTCTCCAATATGGCAAGTGGCTGGTACTTTCGGGTCTGGAACTGTAGCATTACGGTCCGTATGGATTGGAGGAGCCCGATCACGTTTGCACTGGTGCTCATCGTTTCGAAATCGGCGCTGCTCTTCACTTTTGTACGTATATTGTCGCTGCACTGTCCCCATATGAGGGAGAAGGCATTCTGGCGGTTCTCCCTGAGCTTGTCACGGCCTTTCACGAAGGCGGACACCTCCTGTTTGAATATTTCCTTGTCCACATCATCAGTGGATGGGGTTCCGTCTGCTGCGGTTGGCACTGTGGGCTTGGCCAATTCTTGGAGTTTCAAAGACTCAATTTCCAGCCTGGTGTAGTTCCCTTTTGTGTAGGTCCGGCCCACGAACTCAGCTATTTCCATGGTCGTATCGTAGAACGCTGCTGCAGTTGCGGACGGTGTGGACAGGTCATATACGTGACCCTCAAGCGTAGTGGATCTTCCAGCAAACTTCTTTGGGGCTGGGGCACTCTGTCTTCGGCCTCCAAAACCTCCAAAACGTCCTCTTCCGGCACGTTCACCCCTGCCACGACCTCCACTCCTTCCACCGGAGTTGCTGGTAATGCCAGACATACTGTCACCTCCGGTCGTCGTGGCTCCCGAGGAACCGGTTCCACCGGAGCCTCCGGGCTCACTGGCACTCATTGCCCTTCTGACCGGCTGCGGTCAATCGCCTCACTTGTCTCGCGATAGTAATTTTGTTTTAATGTTGTGGTGACTAGGGAGGAACCAGGTCCCAGTGCCTATATGGCAACTACAATACCTATGGATGGTCCTCTTATCTACTCCTAGCACAGCTTCAATCAATTCAGCTAGATTAAAACAAAATTATGTCTATTTCTCTGTGGATTCTCCAAATCCAATGGACCCGACTGAGTCACCAACATTTAGTCTTGTTTCTCCTGTGACTCTTTCCCAACAAAGAGAGAATAGTTGTCCATGGGATGTTAACACATGTGGATTTGGTGCTGGAGGTGGCCATTTGGAAATTCTAAAGTGGGCTCGTGAAAATGGTTGTCCATGGGATGCTTGGACATGTGCGAATGCTGCTAAAAATGGGCATATGGAGATTCTCCAATGGTTAAGAAAGAATGGTTGTCCATGGGATGTTAGGACATGTCGCCATTCTGCTAAATATGGTCATCTGGAAATTTTGAAGTGGGCTTGTGCAAATGGTTGCCCATGGAATGCATCAACATTATATCGCACTGCCCGCATGGAAAACCAAAAGGAAGTGATCCAGTGGCTACGTGACAATGCTTGCCCTGGGTCTCATGATGGAGGACACTAATAAATTTTAAAACTCGAGAAGATCAGGTATGTCTGTAGGCAATCGAAATGTTGCTAGGATTGTCTTGACAGGTTTGCATCGAGTGGAGGTGTTGGTTGCAATGAGCCAGCCATCATAGCGTAGATCACGACTAATAGCTTAGATAGATCCTACTACTCTACAAATTGAGAGTTGCAGCGTCAATTTTGCTCGTGTCTTCGTGCACCCTTTGAGAACTCCCTTTTGGAAGTTCCGTGCCACCAGCCACACAGCCAAGTACTCCCGAAAACTCATCCTGGAAATGGTACTGCGAGGAAGAGCACTTCTAGCTGCAGCTACAATAGTAGATTGCTGTTGCGTGGCTCTCTTCTTGGATTGGTGTGGCGCCGCCTCTCTAGCTAGCTGCATGCTTGGCAAGCAACCTGGAGCCTTCCGATCTCCCTTCGTTTTGGTTCCAGACTTAGCTATGCATAGATAATAATTGTAGAATGATGTGCGATACCACCGGTGCGTAGCTATCATAGTACGACTGTAGTGAGAAAAAGGCTATGGTTGCGGCAGCAATGGCCACAAGGCCACGTACCGTACCAAACCTCGCCCACTATCTATCATGATCCTTGAACATTTATTTGGTCTGACACTACCATGCATCCTCGCTCGAGCAAACCCAAACTACATCTACTTTCCCTCCGGGGAGGGGAGTGCCTCAAACCAACTCATTGTTTCTTTTGTTATCTTCTCCCATCTTCCTGTTAAATTGGCCAAGCCCTTTAAGTAAACTTAATACTATTTACCGTTTTTGACCACCTTCAACCGCCTGAAACCACCTTCGACCGCCTGTTTTACCGCTTTTTACAGCCGGTTTACCGTCATCGACCACCTTCAACCGCTCTTCACCACTCTCAACCGCTCTCGACCGCTGTGTCCGTTGTGCCTATTTTCAGGGATCTCTTGAAAGACAGTATTCAGGTGGTTGGGGATATATTGGAACAGTGAAGATTGCTTTGAGGCACTCTCCCGTCTTGGCAACCAAGAATCTCTGTGCGGATTGAATAGATTTGGAAGGAGAAATGACCAGCGAAGGTGACTGGTTAGCTCTGGTTGGTGAGGTACTCAGGGTGTGGGACTCACATGAAATACACGCTGCGTGTACTCGATGTGAGTACGGGTACTGAGTACTGAGTATACTCAGTACCCATACTCACATGACCTCAGAAAATGTGAGTATTACTCAGTACCCGTACTCACATGACTCCGGATTTTGAGTACTTTTTGAGTCTTCGGTGAGTACTTCGGTGAGTACTTCGGTGAGTACTTCGAAGTGAGTACCAGTGAGTACAAGAAAGAGTTTTCAGTTCTTGTACATGGTTTGATGGAAAACTCAGCAATGGACAGAAGGTTGACATGACATTCCAAATGCGCCTTCTTTGCTACAAGAACAGTGCATTCATCCAGAACTACAAGCAAAGGAATGGGCTAAGAATAGGACCAAGGATCTCCTCAAGCTAACTGCCAGCAGATGTGAAGAGGAGGATTATGACAGTGATATTGATGCCATGGTGGACCTTTACAACAAGATTGATGAGCCCCCAGCCCAGAACTAGAAAAACCTAGATAATTTCCCTAAGTAATTGATTTATGAGTACTCAGTGAGTACTCTATAGTACCCACAAAGTACCTGTACTCACATGATACCCGTACTCACTTGACCCTGGGAATTGTGAGTATTACCCAGTACCCATACTCATTTGACTTTGGAATTGTGAGTACTACTCAGTACCCATACTCACATGCTAAAACAGTGTGAGTACCACGCCCTGGAGGTACTTGGCAGTTAGTTAGTTGTGGTCAGAAAGTAGATGTCTTGGACCACTCGGACGATTGTCTCTTATAGTAGCTACGATTGTACCATTTACGGCGAACTTAGAATGGGTAAGAATATGATTAACTGATCAAGGTGAGTGATAATGGTGTTGTTTCCTTGGATAAAGATGGTGGTTGAAGTGATTAATTCATCATTAGATGATCATATGATCCAGTCATGCTGTTGTAGAAACCAATTATAGCTTTGGATGATGAGTCGAGTAAGAAGAGTCATGGAACAATCTGGTACAGTATTAGTGGCACGCATGTACGTAGAACCTTCGTGTGACCACCAAACCACCAACCCAACGTAAGAGTTAGTGGTTGAAGGGTATCAAAGTATCAAACTGAAGGAGTGCAGTGCACTGTGCAGTAAAAGCCCGAGCGAAGCACAGCTCGGCGGCACAGGCATACGGAGTGGAAGACTGTATGACACAGTACCGGATGCAGATGCCAAGAGTCATTAGTGTCGGCCGTCGACCTTCGAATTCTCAAAGAGAGAGTCAGAGCACAGCTAGCTACCAGCTAGCTAGCAAGCTCAAAGCACACAGAAGAAGCAGGAAAGAGCGAAACCGCACAGCCCCCTGAAGCCACAGCACAGCAATACAATCCTTCATCCATCATCCGATCAGATTGTCAAGATCACTTTGCAGAGTAAGAATATCCTATTCATTCTATTCATTCCCTTGAGTTATCTACCCGTATACCCCATTATCTATATTCATATATTCCACCCGACGAAAGCTACCCCAAAAAACTACCCTCCAGCTACCCATTATTATTATTATCTCCTCTACGGTATTGGACGATGCACGCCGTAATGGCTCCTTCGAGCGTCAATGTGAATGGCGAAAATGGCGGCCGTAGTCGCAGCCATTCTCCTGTCAAGCCCCCAGAAGACGACAGTCCTGTGGTTGTTCGACGTCGAGGTCGTGACGTTAACGGTGCTACTGCTTCATTACGAAGACCCAAAGCCATTACGGCCAATCGTCGTACGAAAAGCTCGGATCATGCCCCCAAGCAAAAGTCTTCCTTATTACAAGATTATACCCGAGGTCATGCCAGTGTCGGGACGTATGCTCCCAAACGACGCACGAGCAACAGTCCCGAAAGTCGTCTCCTGCAAAAGACCTCGATCATGAGTGCTCCTCAGAGTAGTCCCGTCATGACCGACTTGCCCCAACGACGCTACCCCAAAGCCAAACCGAAACCGGGCGAACTCCTCGATTTCAGTGGTCTCCTCAGTGATACATCCGACTCGACACACAACACCATGAACGACGATTCCGGACAATCCGTCGAAGAATTGATTCAATTTCGAGTGCGAAATCCAAATACCGTCACGGCCAAACCACCTCCACCTCCGCCACCCCCAGCACAACCGCCGCAACCACAACAACTCATTGCCGCATCTCTGCTCGCAGGACGCGGTCAAGGACTCGATGCCATTGTCGAAGAAGACAAACAAATGAATCAGAGTCGTTTCAGCATTACCAGTGTCAACCAGCACACTAGTAGTATGGAAAATATCACCTCTTCCAATCATTCCACCATTAGTTCTGCCAGTGGAGGATCGTCCACCCATTCCCGAGGATTGTTGCCCGGATCCTCTCATCACAGTTCTGCCGGATCATCGTCGCATCACTCTCGCAAGAGCAGTGCGTCGTCGTCGTCCTCGCATCATTCCCACAAGAGCAACAACAACAAACCCTCGTTGTTGGGACGATTGGACGATTCGTGCACGTCCTTTGCCGATGATAACGAATTTCTCAATGATCACACCACCAAGACGGGGAATGTTCGAGGAGAGAATGTGCCCTCTCTGTCCAAGTACATGAATGATACCAGTAACACGACCACATCTACACGCGGCAGTTTGGCCAGTGTCTCTATTGATCCCAACTCGCTCTTCCATCTCAAGAATGGGAATGGTGGCAGCAATCACAATCCTCATCATCATCATCATCATCGAGACAGCAATGCCAGTCATACGACACAACGAGACTCTTTGCAAAGTGCTGGGACCTACAATACCCGTGATAGCACTGCGACTTACAACACCCGAGACAGTATGGCGACTTACAACACCCGAGACAGCACCGCGAGTACGTTTAATCCACGAGATAGTACGAAGAGTACTGCAACAGCGAGCACATTTAATCCTCGCGGCAGTCACAACTCGACCACCAGCATGCGTCCCAGTCGAGATTCCATTCTCATGGGAAAACCAAGTGCCAACTTGATTCGAGAGAGTTTGGTATCACCGCCCCATTCTCCCAAACCACCCACTAGTAGTGGAACCGCGGCGCCTCTACATCCCACGGCACGATTGTTACAAGCCGCTGCCAAAGCGGTCGAAGCACCACCCCAGAAAAAGGGAGGTCGACGTCAACGACGTAATACCGCCACCGAACATACTCCCAACAACAGCACGTCTTCCGATAATAACAACAAGAACAACAACAAATTGCCCGGTCTACGACGCACTCAAACGGCCGATACCAGTGGAAACAAATATCACGGTACAGCAGGGGATCCTTCGATGGAAGGGAGTGGTCGTATCAAACGAGGATCGACACTCTCACGCAGTAACAGTGGTGACGATCATCCGGACGGTACGATGGATGACAGCGGGGCCGATAATAATATTGGTAGTAGTGCTAGAAGTCGGGGACGGAATCCCCTGCGTCGCAGTCAATCCAGTGATGGATGTGGTTCCGGACCACTCGGGCGAATGCGACGGGCCGGACGCCGCAACAACAACAATACTACTACGGACGGCGAAGTTCCTCGCCTGCCGGTCCGCACCAAGAGTAGTGATGGCAGCGTGAGCAATTTGAATATGCGTGGACGTGCGTTGCGTCGATCGGCGACGCAAGGAGATGGAGGAGGAACAATGGATGCATCCGAAATACGACGCAATGGATTTCGACGTTCCAAATCGTCCGTCGAAGATAAATATGGTGATGGCAGTGACAATAATGGTGGTGGTCCCCGATCCTTGTCACCGACACGACGAGGCGGTGGTGGGAGCAGCGCAAAAGATACGAGTTTTGGTGCCAACCATCAATCGACATTCAATGCCAGTCGTATCAAGCGATGGGACAAGGATGAAGTTCGAGAGATGGGTCTGAGCACGAGCAACTTTGGTGGACATGAATTTGAAAAAATGCTCAAGAGTGTCAGTGCTGGATTGTATCATTGTTAATTGATTGATTTAATTGATGATGATGAGAGGTAGCAAACAGTGCTCGGCGATGGTCTCTTGTGGAGTTCCCATTCTATTTCGTTGCTGCTTGGAGCAAATACGAGAAGATGGAGAACGATCACAAGGGACTAGCTAGTCACAGCACCCAATTCAATTCACTCGACAACGCACTCGACAACCTGGTGCGTTGCTGCGCAGGAAGAAGCGATACGAAAGCCAATAATAGAGACAGAAGTAGAAATTAAAGTGTACCTCGGACTTTGACTGGACGATCAGTTGCAACTTTTTGGAGGCCACACATCCAGAAACCTTGATACCGTACCATCAGGGCCCACCGTAGCTAGGCCTGCTAGATCCCCAGGTAAAGGCACATCTACATGTAGCTAGTAGGAGAGGGGCGAGGTGTTGGTACGTGCTTGGGTCCTGGGGTGAGCCTTGGGCGAGATGAATCGAATCCTCAAAGTGAACCTTCCAAAGCGGGCCTTGGTTTCTACATACATGTACTTGGAGTCACAAGCCCATCCAGGCTAGCTAGGTGTTGTTCGCGAACATGGCCTGAGAGTCGGGCTTGATTGAGAAATCAGGGCCAAGTGATCTTAGCTACTACTACTGGATCTCGCAAAGCCAAACCATTTGGCCCCCGTACTGGTCCTCAATTTCTTGCCCCTGATCCCACAGAACCTCTAGCTAGTCCTGAATTTGGACTGTTCTTTGCTTAAGCCTGGCCCCGGCTGGCTTCGGTAGATAATTTCCCTACTCTAATCCCCCCACTACTAGTATGGTAGTAGATCTACATGTCTTATCGACCTGGACGCACTCTGGCTCCGTCTCGACGTCCCAACAACCAAAGACCACAACGCACAGCTAACACAACACGGACGTCGAACATGCATCAATGGTTGTAATGAAGAGCTCATTGTTTTGACAGAAGATGTATGGTACCGTGAATAAGCTGCTGTTAATTGTACTTGCCTACCTGAATCTTTGTAGTAGTCTTATTTGTGAGAGTTTCCAGGTTGCTCCTTCTGTTTCTTCTGTCCCTGCTACCGTTCTAAATCTTGCCACCACAACAAGCACCACCACCAGCACCATGACAACGGTTGCCTCATCCATGCCACATTCTTCAGCAAAAGAAATTCCCATCTCGCAACAATCTTCCATTTTGGCACATCGCATTCAAGCATCTTGCAAGACGGTCGCACAAGCCATGGAATGGATGGATCAGCAACGACCAGCAGCAACAACTACTAGAACAGAAGCAGAGTGGGAAGATGCCTGGATAGCCGTGGTCCAAGTGTGTGCCAAACATCGAAACTGGCAACAAGCCGTGGATATTTGTCAAAATCGCATCCCGGCGTCAGAGCAATGTCGTTCCATGGCCATTTCCATTTGCGGACGGTGTCAGCAAATCACAGCAGCCTTGCAATTATTATTAGACACTCCACACTGTGTCAGTATAACAACACCGGCTCCCTACAATGCTGCCATTGCGGCCTGTGGTACCAATCGGGCGTGGAAAGAAGCGCTCGATATTATTTACGATCGCATGCCACGATCCATGGTCACTTCTCTGTCCGCCAATGCGGTCTTGACGGCATTGGCCAAATCTCATCGAGGAACCGAAGCCCTGCAATTTTTGAAGGAGGGATTTGACACCTTGGGTGTGGCACGAGATCGCATTAGTTATCATCATACCATGGCGGCTTTAATGGGACAGGGGCATCTCGATGATGCCGTGCAGTTGGTCTTGACGGATATGCAACTCGATAAGGATGTACAACCCAATCAAGAAACCTTTGACCGGTTATATGGAGCCGTTGTCAGTAAACGCGGGAGTACAAAGGACGATGATGCCCAGCGAGAGCACTATGACAAACTTTTGGACCAATTGCAACAAGCGGCACAACAAGTGGATCCAGAGGAAAATGACAAGAGTGCAAGGAAAAAGAAGAAACGAAAGCATTGTTCCGAAGATACCAATACAACAACAACACAACCTTCCAATAATGATAAGCGACCCAAGACCACTATTATTCCACAATCACAATCACCACAACCAAGAAACCATGACATTTGGAACTTTTGCAAGTGGGAGTTGCCCAAACGGGGCAAGGGAAAGACTTCCTTTTGGCACTTGGGGACCATCACCAGCAACGACAACGACAACGACAACAACAACAATGACACCATTCTGGTAGGGTTGCATCCGAATCGCAATCCAAGCAAAAATGGCATTCAACTCTGGTTCTTTCGAGAGGACAACAATCCGTCTCGACGGCGACCACGACAAAAAATTGGGTTCCTACTCATGATCAATACGCCAGGATATCAGCAGCATCAAAATGATGATAATGATTCATCAACAATGGGCAAGAGTCAATTATTGGGACTCAAAGTCACCGAGGATGGAGATCGGCGTAAGGGATGGGCCAAAATCTTTCTCGCCATTTGGTTGCAGTGCTGTGTAGATGCCAATCTACAACCGTGTACGGGAAAAATGAACAAGCCATTGCTGTGTCTGGTGCTGCAGCATTCCTTCCACTTTACACCTGTTCCACTCTCCGGAGGAGTACGAGCCCGTATTTTGCCGCCATCGGGGGATGACACGTCTGTGGTACGATTGACCACCGACTCGTCGTCCGTCAAGAATTTAGCCGGCGCCTTGACACCACGGGATGTCCAAGAACAAAACATTCAACTGGTGGCACCTACGGATGTTGTTGTTGTGGAATCATCAGGTGGTCGAGTGATTGAAGTGGGAGGTTTGTTGCAGCCACCGGCATGCAAGCTGGAGCTTCAAGAGAGCATTGATGGAGTTCTGGGCAAGAATCAATGGGAGTTGACGGCAGGCATCATCAAGGCTGGGGATGACACTGCCACTGCTGGCAGCAATAATAATGCTGAGGGTGGTGAGCAGAGGACATCCCACAACGACAATGTGAAGCAGAATGGTGCAGCCCCCTTGACCATGTCTAGACTCTTCCTTGGTGTCTAGAGCTACCGGTAGCTGGCTGGCAGTGCTGGCTACTATAAGGTGTACTCCGTATTTGACAACTGGGGCGTCAGCTAGTTTGGTTATTAGCTGGCTGCTTGCATGGTTGGGATGTTTGGATTGGTACCTGGAGGTTGGATATGCCTAGAATTGCCCCTTTCCCCTTGGTTTCGAGTTCAGCTGTTTCTGTCTCTGAAGAGTGGCTGATGTTGACGCGGGAGTGGGTGGTGGTCCTCGGGCACGGTACGGTGTGTACGGTATGGAACGGGATGGTCATTGGTTTTCTTGGCCAAGCTCGCAAGCTAGCTAGAGACAGGGCGCTAGATAGATCTACTGCTAGCTAGCTAGCTATCTAGCAGTACGACCAGCCGATACGGTAGCACCACCGATCCCATCCACCGCCCCATTGGCCATTGATAAAAAGAGTCATAGACAGACGAAGCCATGGCGATCCAACGGCCTCTCGGTCTTCGAAGCCTCGCCGAATTCCCTCCTTTAGTTTGTTTCACCGTCTTAGCTAGCTTACGGTAAAGCTTCTCAGCATTTCGGTTGCAAATGGTATAAGCAGTTTGCTTTGTAAACTTCGAATTTGGACACGCTGAGGAGAGTGCTCTGAGATTCGCCGTTGCATGCTTCGCTTCCAAACTCCCACGCACTCACAACATACTAGTACTAGTATATTCCCATTGCCCTCACCTTGACACCACTTTCTTCCCCCGAGCTTTTGGAGTTCAGAGCACAAGAACAAGAGCTGTACAAGCACCAGACAATTCTATTGAACATATCTATCCTTTGATCTCTATTAAAGTCTAGCCCACCAAGATGTCGGAAGTAGTTTCGAATAGTACCACTGCGGCGCCCAGCTCGACGGGGGAAGATCCCGAGGAATGGTCGTTGCTGTTTTACTGGGGCATGTTTATCGGGATGTTTCTGTTGTCGATGCCGCTTGTGATACTGATTCTATGGTCTTGCAATCGACAAAATAAAAAGATTCGAGAGCACAAAAAACGAGAAGCAGAAAAGGAATTGTTGCACCAAGAACAGTCGGGTGAGTTTTGAAAAGGGGTATCTCAGCTAGATAGCTGGGTAGGGGTATCCTGTCTCTTTTCTCACATCCCATTCTCTTGACTCTGTATCTTTTCAGTTCAACCTTCCGGTAGCGCAGACAAAGAGGAGGATAAGGTGGAATGTCACCCCGATAGCGGTACTACAGGTGGCAGTCTCCAAAAAGTGGAGGAGGGAAAAGAGTGTCATCCAGAGGAACAACAGCAACAACAACAACAATCTACGACAGAACCAGCCAAAAGCACCATGACTTTTAGCAGTGTCATCCAGGGCACCTATTCGGCGGATGCAGATGATGACGCAGCTCCACAGTCCAGTAGCACCATTGTCATTACCATGGATGGGGATGGCCAGGAAGCCGTGGATGTCGAGGCCGACGGTGGAGTCGAAATGTCCCTACAACTTCCTTCATAACAATACATGCACACACGTACCCATCAAGATCGGCAACAACCATCTCAAGTTTGTTGTTCCGATAGATACCTACCTACCTACTTGTTCTGTACCATATTACATACGCACAAACTGCATTCTTGCATGGAATGAATGAATCGAATCCACCACAACAACATGCCTTCCTTGCTCGACGGCAAAGCAACTCAACTCAGTCTTCTTCTCGTGCACGTTTTGTCAAATGCTATTTGAAAGATAAAACTGGATGATGTGCCAAAATCAGTCGCTACTTACTACCTTTGACCCAACGCTCAAACAGCTTGATAAAAGGGATTGATGCAATTCTGTAGTTGTATAGTAAATTTGGAAGTTCATAATCATCAATAAATAAATAATCTAAAGGCAACTGCTAGCTACGTACCGGTAGGACATGCAGTCACATTAATTTGACACCCGTGCATGCCAATGCTCCAGCGTCGGGTACCGCCGTACAATCTAGCTAGTCTCTGAGCCTGTTTCAAATGGCAAGTAGCCCCATTTTCCCCTTTTGCCTACGCCACGATATACTGTAGCTAGCTACTGGTAGCTACCGGTGCTTCAGTATATAGATACCGTACCGGACCATAGCTAGCAAGTATGAAACTCCTCAAGCTGGCTGATTGGCATGCTATGGTACGATTGATGGCTCATGACAACCAAGCAACACCTCCACTCGATGGATGCAAACCTGTCAAGACAATCCTATAGCTAGTGTTCGATTGCCTACATATACCTGATCTTCTCGAGAGTTGATATATTAGAAAAACAAATACTAAATAGATACGTTAATTTTAAAAGTAGTGTCCTCAATCATGAGACCCAGGGCAGCCATTGTCTCGTAGCCACTGGATCATTTCGCTTTGTTTCTTCCTGCCAGCCCAGAAATATGCTTGTGCATCCCACGGACAACCATTTTCACGAGCCAACTTCAAAACTTCCAGTTGTCCACCAAAAGCAGCACTGGCACATGTATGTTCATTCCATGGACAACCATTCTCTCTTAACCATTGGAGAATTTCAAAATGTCCATTTTCAGCAGCATTGGAACATGCCGTTTCATCCCATGGACACCCATTTGCATGCACCCATTGAACGATTTCCAAATGTCCACCTTTAGCAGCTTTTGTACATGTCTCTGCATTCCATGGACAACCATTTTCACGAGCCCACTTTACAATTTCCAAATGTCCATTTGAGGCAGCAAGCCAGGATGTATTCTCATTCCATGGACAACCATTTGCATGAGCCCATTTCAAAACTTCCAAATGACCGTTTTCAGCAGCAACTTCACATGTCCTCACATCCCATGGACAACCATTCTCTCTTAACCATTGGAGCATTTCCAAATGTCCATTTTTAGCAGCATAAGCACATGTCCCTTCATCCCATGGACAACCATTTAGATGCAACCATTGGAGCAATTCGAAATGTCCATGTTCGGCAGCTGTCTTACACGTGCACTCATCCCATGGGATTCCTTGTTGGTGTGCCGCCCACTGCATGACCATAATGTTTCCAATTTTGGCAATTGTTTGGCAAACATGACGACGGTCAAATTTCTTCTTACTGGAATCGTCCCTGAGCCAGAATTCTGCACGTGGCACATTGCAAAATGTTTGGCTGTAAAGAGTATCGGTGCTTTCTGCAGATCGATCCATCTCCAATGGGTTATCCTTTACGTCTATTGGATTTTTGTCGAGCTCAATTTTGCAGTACTCCTTGTACAGTTGATTCATCTTTTTGTTGACAGCTCCTGCAAAAGCATACTGTCCAACGCCAACAAACGGGAAAATGCCTTGGATCAAAATGTCGTCATCACCCAGCAGCAGAGAATCACTGGGTTACTCGGCATTTTGTCTGTTTGGGAAAGTGTTTTGGCGATTAAGTGATCCTTATATCCTCATGTAAATGTCTACGCACACTAAGTAGACATAAGTAGACAAAGTAGACATTGTGCGACTTTAGAAGACATTAGGAGACAAAGTGATTTGGTAGACAAAGTGAGACATTGTGAGACATTGGTAGACAAAGTGAGACATTTTGTACTGTTTTACTGTACTGTGTAGACATTGGTAGACATTAGTAGACATTGTGAGACATTGGTAGACATTGTGAGACATCTGTAGACATTGTGAGACATCCGTAGACATTGTGAGACATAAGCCACTTTTACAAAGGAGCATAGAACATTTAGGCAACTCTGTAATCAGATACAATAGCCTTAAATAGACAAAATGCCGAGTAACCCAGGGGAGAGACATTTTCTGATTCTTATTGCTAGCACTGTTATTATTGGTGGCAGCGGCACCAGTACTGGTATCAATAGGAGCAATAGGAACAGAAGACATGCTCAACAATCAACTTAAGCCTGGCCCCGGCTGGCTTCCGTAGCTAATTTCCCTACTCTAAAACCCCCTTATAATTGGTGGCTACCGTACGGTATCCGAACCCTCCTATTAGGAGCTCCTGTAAGTTTTATCCAGGTTGAAAAATCCAGCTTGGGGATGAGCAAACTTGCCCATAGCCCTGCATTGTATTTGATAGCGTTTTTTGTAAAAGTGTCCGTGAAAAGGCGAATATTTGTTTTGGGCTGCAATTTTTCTATTGGATTAGATGGGATTGGATTGAATTGAATTGGATTGCATTGAATTCCAGCTTACTATACAAATAACAGTATTAGTTGGAATCCAATTCAATCCAATTCAATCTAATCCAATGCAATCTAATCCAATTGAATCTTGCTTCCCACTAAAACGTTCATTTGGTCTTTTTTCTGACATTCTGATTAACTCCCGTTGAGTGCACTACAGCACTATAGCAAGATTTGCCCATCCCCCTTCAGAGCGCTGTGTCGCAGCTTGCTTCAAGTTGCGTCGGTCAGCTTGTCACCTCGTGCAATCTAATTGCAAAAGTCTTCAGAAACCAGTTGAGCTGCTTTTGCACGAGGATGCAAATCAAAGTACCAGTACTGTACAATCTATCTGACGGACCCCTCAAGCGGAACGAACCAAAACGAATGAACGAATGGTTCCACCGCATTATTTGTCAGGTTGCTGGATGGGCAATGAAGAGTAATGGACAACAGAGTATTCGTGGTGTCCGACAAGAGTCTATCATAGTGCGCGTCGAAAGCCGCTGTTTGAGTCGAGTCTGCAGCTCTACCAGTACAAACGATGAAGAAGTTAGAGAGTGCTCTCATAAGACTGGTGTTGCCTCTGCTGGGCGCGTTTGTTGCTGTGCAGTTGTTGCCTCGGGGTATCCGGCTCGAGCATGTGGAGAATCACACCCAACCAGAACATCATCATCATCATGAGGAGGAAATTCCAGTCAAATCTAGTAGTCGATACTTAGCCCAGCAACTGAAAGAGGCTCCGTATCGGTATTACATGTACGACGATCCAGTCATGACACAGAAAAAAGCCCGGGACAATGCTCGCAACGAGAAATGGACGTGGACTCGGTCCTGGGGACAGCGATACAAAGACTACGTCAAGTGGGAATTGGCATACCTCAAAGCATTGGAAGAACACCCCTGGCGGATCTTTGACAGTCCCGAAACCGCAGACTTTATTGTCATTCCCATTCCCATCAATGCCATTTCGGTGGCAGGAGACCCCAAGGAAGACACACCACGAGCATTGGAAGCTCTGTACCAACATGAACTATTTCAGAAATTCCCCGAGAAGCATGTGTGGATGACATTTTTGGAGTATGCCTTTGCACCCCGAATCAATTTGCCCAGCCGAGTAATATTGGAACCAGGCGATTTACGGGGAAAACGGAAACGGAAACGAAAGCAAAAAGGAAAAAAGGAGAAACCAGATGCAGCTGGTCTCTACATGGAAGATTATGCCCGCCTGGAAAATATCACCACGGCACTGCCCGTGGATCATCATGCATGGAATCATAAGGTCCCCTACAGTATAAAGGAGCAGCAAGGATGGACTTGTGAAGAAATGCAAAAATTTTCCTGGGGCGAGCCATTCACCAAGCATTCGTGGTCCATGTCGTTTATGGGTGCTGCCTTGGACCTCAAGACGTCCCTGGAACCTCTCACTGTGGAATCATTCCAGAACAAGACGTATCATTACCTGTACCATAGCAGAACGACACCGTCCGTGTGTAATTCCACTCCCCATCGGCATGCACTCATCATCAGCAACCAAACCCGGGAGGCACTTCATCAACCTTGCTCTATTGGCTTTGACATTGATCCTGCAGAATGGAATCGCCGGTTTAAAGATACCAAGTTCTGTCCCTGTATCCGTGGTGACAATCCCAATACACGGTGTGTCTTTCGGTCCATCCGAGCGGGGTGCATTCCGATCGTGGTCAGCGATCTCTTGGAGGACTTTGCGCCAGTCTACAAGTCCCTGTTGCGGCTGAAAGACTATTCCATTCCAATACGAGAACAAGATTTTTTGCAAGATCCCGCCAAAGCTCTCAATGAGGCGACCAAAACGACAGACGAGGAATTGGCAATCCTCATTGATGGGGTCAACCTGTTGAAACGAATGGTGGTTCCCAGCTACCCGGCGTCTCTCTTTGTGGAAGCCTTTGCCCATGAAACCATGGCCAGCCAGCAGAGTGACTACTACAACTATTCTCTTGTCGGTACAGTACAGTACGCATCGATAGGTAGTTAGGGACTAAGTTGTCCAGATGATGATGCTGCTGACTAATCTGGGGTTCTGGGCATGAGTCTTCAACACTTATATGGTCCTTCCGCCAGCACCAAGCTACCAAGATGGGGAAGTGGGCCTTTCCGAGTAGCAAAGGAATGGCAACATATACCGTACGGTAGACTAGGAAACTCGAGGACGGAGGAATTGGAAAGGGAGGAAACACTAGACTCGACTCTCAATCGATAAGCGAATTTGGGACACCCATGTCCACGGATTTGAAGTCTGTACTATGCACGGACTAGCTAGCTAGCTAGTACTAGTAGTCTGGCTACGATCAGTTCTGGGTGGTATCGCGCACCTGTATGGTATCGGTTTACCACCGTGCTTGCTCTATCTAGCTACGTGTATGTGTAGAGCGTACTCGAGCAATGGGAGCGAGGTGCTCGAACGGAACTGGTCGCGGACCCCACAAGCAAAAATAATACCAACGAGGAAATGAAAACGTCAAAATCATCATCACTATCGTAGATTCATTCAATGGTGGTATATCTAACCGATTTGCTGTCCGCACTTGGCTCTCAGGCAATCGAGCGCGGCTTGAGCATTTTCGGCATCATCATTGTTGTCAATGGCGGTTTGGTAGTGTAGCACCACCTTCTGGTTGGTACTCTCACACTCCACTTCCGATACCTGATCGCAACCACCGGCTCGTTCAATATATCCTTTGAACGCCCATTCGCAGACGCACCAATTCACAATGGGGCAATTATTGGTGCTGCTGCTGTGATCTTCGTCGTGGCAAGTCTTGTCCTCGTCGCACCAATTGGGTTGTCCTGTGACGGTACAAAAGTTGCCGTTTTGCGCCGAGGTCAAATCGATGCACACATTGTGGGATCCCGTGTCGCGGTCCTTATCCATACATTTCCCAGTACGGGTGAATCCGGTTCGGGCCATGCCGTCCGAGCTGCATTCCTTCAACGGCTCTCCATACACATTCAGATCGGCAGTGACAACCGCAACACTACCAATCGCTAGCAATAGCAGCAACAAGGAAGCAACAGGTCGCATCATGATGATCGAACCAATCTGATCAGTGTGGATTTACGCTGGCTGGGAAAGCCATAGATAGCCATGCAGCCTGAGGCTCGTGTTGGCTTGGACCACTTCAACCGAGAGGAAGCAACCGGTCAAATATCTTTTTCGGGATACTGGCTAGCTACTAGCTAGCTAGTACTTATTGCCTTGACTTGCAGGGTTTCTCTCGATTCCCGCAGGAAGAACCACTGAGTCACTCAGCCTCAGTCCTCGATCTTCCTGGATCCTCTCGCAGAAAATATGTTGGTGTGTTTCCTCTGCGAGGTTTTATCTATATGCTTTCATTCCCGAACAGAACCCTCTTTATGTCTTCGAGTGACGTCACAACCAGAACCACGCGGCATTGTCATTCCACATCGTTGCATGCAGCTCTCATTCCACCCTGCCGCTAATCCCGAGTGGACGACACCTCCGATTGTCGAGTTGCGCAGAACCATGTTGAAGCTACCACTTACCGAGCGGCGTGAGGCAACACCGTGCACTTCAAGTGGCAAACAAGCAGACGACGACAACCAATTTTAAGTGAGCTGATCCTTCTTCTCACAATCCAAAAACAAAGCAACAAACAACAGCAACAAACAAACAAACAAGCAAACAGAAACAAAATACAGCATAGATCTGAAGAAGCAACAACAAGCCCACAAAGCAATATCGATAACAACAGCAACAACAACAACATCATCAACAGCAACAGCAACAGCAACAGCAACAAGAGAAACCAGACAGCCAAACCATACCCAATTTCATCACCGAAACACGACAATCCTGCAGCCCAAAATGAAGTTCATTCCAAGCATCGTAGCCATCTTCCTTTTGAGCGCCCAAAGCCAAGTGACGCCAACCCAAGCATACCTGAGGGTCAGGCGCACGGAGGCTCCATCTCAAGCACCCTCTCAAGCACCTTCCAGTGTGCCCAGCACTGCTCCAAGCCACCAGCCCAGTCAAGCCCCTAGTGCATCCCCAAGCAACGCACCCAGCAGCTCCCCAAGTCAATCTCCCACAGTGACCAATGAGGAGGACTTGCCTTGGTGTGATGAACTTGATCTTGAGGAGTCAGGTATGCCCAGCGCAGTTCCTTCTCAAAGTCCATCAATGGTCCCCAGTTCTGCGCCCTCCCAAACCCCATCTGCTGCACCAAGCAATGCACCATCTTGGAATCCATCGGCAAGTCCATCGGCAAGTCCATCAGCCAGTCCTACATGGTCTTGGAGCCCCTCCGCATCTCCCTCCGCCAGTCCATCCATGATGCCTTCTCAGGCACCATCAGAGAGCCCTACAAGCCTTCAAGAAGACTGCAGGTGCTATGAAGGGACATTCAGTCAAGTCCTGAGCCAAGCTCCATCAGCCGCACCAAGTCAAGCGCCATCCTTGGCTCCAAGTATGGCACCCAGTGCATCCCCAAGTGCATCGCCATCAGCAGCCCCTTCTGGTGCTCCTTCCATGGCGCCCTCTGTAGCCCCTTCTGCTTCGCCTTCTGCCATGCCTTCCCAGGCAGCTATTGCCAGCAACAAGTGTATCTGCTGTGTTTGCTCCGATGGGGTTACTAGCTATGCGCCAAGCCAAATGCCATCGTCTGCACCAAGTCAAGCACCATCGTTGGTTCCAAGCATTGCTCCCAGTGCAACTCCAAGTGCCTCCCCGTCAGCAGCCCCCTCAGGCGCTCCTTCCATGTTCCCTTCTGCATCTCCCTCTATGTCTCCTTCTGCTGCGCCTTCCCAGGCTCTTTCTGCCAGTGACATGTGTATTTGCCCGGAGATGCCAGTTCGCAAATGCCGAAATCGCAAAAAGCAGACCTATCTTCGACCAACCAGCAGTCCCACTAGGAATCCAACAGCCAAACCCACAACCAAGCCCACAACCAAGCCCACATCTAAGCCTACGTCCAAGCCCACAACCAAACCTACAACCAAACCCACCACCAAGCTGACAACCAAGCCTACGTCTAAACCCACAACCAAACCTACCACCAAACCTACCACCAAACCTACTCGACCCCAAAACAATAACCATCCACAACAGAACAATCCCCACCCTCACACACAGTCAAATCCCCACCCTCACACACAATCAAATCCCCATACAAACACACACACAAATGTGCATCACGACACCCATACAAATCCCCCGCAACCAAAACGAACTAATCCACCTGTACGCAATACACAAAATCCTCACCCCCAAGTGACACACTCTAACAAGCCAACCACAAGCCCAGGGAATCCTCCACCTACAAACCCACCAACATCAATTATGACCACTAACAGACCAGCTGAAACAACAGTCAACAACACAACAAAATCCCCACAAAAAGTTGATCCAACCAATACAAAAAACCCTACATTGACAAACACTGCCACGGAAGTGCCAACTTCCCCTCCTTCTTCAGTGGAAATGACTCAAAAGACTACCTTCGCACCCAATGTGGCCAAAAACACTCCCACTACTTCAAGCCCAACCATTGCACCAACACAGCTAGTGACTGTACCACCTACTCGGCAAACACTGAGCCCTTCTGAAGCTCCAATGCTTGAAGTACCAACATCAGGTGCGCCAACCAGCGCCAGCCCAATGGTTTCACCAACAGTGGCTCCAACCAATGGAGCTACCAAAATCTTTGCTAATGTTCCTACTGAAGAACCAACACTGCCAAAGAAGCTGACTGCTGCCCCATCTGCACTTACAACACCTAGTACGCCTGCCCCAACAAGAGGACCTGACTCTGTGACTACAACTCCCTCCAGCAGCAGCACCATACCACCTACAACCACAGCAACTAGCACTCCATCGCATATCAGCCACCCGACATCCAAGCCTGATAACTATGTACAAAATACAATCCCCCCCACAGCTGCTGGAAGCCAGAGTTTCACCAGCCCACCAACAGCTTTGCAATCAACCAAGTCACCTACAACTTCAATTACTTTGGATCCACAAGAAAAATCAACAGAATCTCCCACCTTTGCTCCAACACTTGCACCAACTCCAGCAACTGGAACTTCTGTGTTCACCACTCAACCCACGGAGTCCCCAACAATGACCATGACTTCTCCTCCCACTACCATCCCAACTAACTCCCCATCGCTTGTAGACATCCCAACAGCAAGCCCAACAAACTCAACGCAAAAGACATCTTCCCAACCTAAAATTCATAACCAGGTTCCAACCAGCTCTCCAACAGCAGGGCAATCCACGGGTCCACCCTCTTCAACAGCAACTGTCTCTCCTACTCCTGAAACAACAACAAGTTCACCAACGGAAGGACCAACTACTATTTCCCCGAATCTAGCAACGACAAGGTCCCCAACAACAAATGTGCCAACCTCAAATGCTACTTTGGCTCCCACTTTTGCAACAACAAAAGCCTCCTCAATAAACCCCTCCACGAATCTACCGGCAACTACCAGTCCTCAAACTTCAGCTTCCACAACTACTCCAACAAAAGGACCAACTGGTTCTCCAACCGGCCAACCAATCACAAATGTCACAACTTCAGCTCCCACAGCAGCAACTACAGTTCCATCTACTGGTTCTCCAACATCACCATCCACAACAAACCCCCCTACCTCAACTGTCACGAATACACCATCAGGAGCACCAACATCTGCCTTCACACCAGCTCCTACTTCTTCAAACCAATCACAAACTCTATCCCCAACAATAGCACCATCCACTAGCTCCCCAACAAAAACACAAGCAACTACCAATGCCACAACTTCATCTCCCACAGCTACGATGACAGTTTCATCTACTGGTTCTCCAACAGCTCCACCAACAACAAACGCCACAACCTCAACTGTCACGAATGCTCCAACAGTAGCATCAACAGCTGCTGTCACACCAACTACCAGTTCTCCTTCATCCCAAACCCAAACTCTATCCCCAACAGTAGCACCAACAGCTGCTGTCACACCAGCTACCACTTCTTCTTCAAACCAAACACAAACTCTATCCCCAACAGTAACACAATCCACTAGCTCCCCAACAAAACCACCAGCAACCACCAATGCCACAACCTCAGCACACACACATGCCCCAACCTCCACTCTCACTTCATCACCCACTAATGCACCCACTAATGCCACCAAAAGTCCGACAAGTTCTACAACAAAAGCAGCCACTGATGCCCCCACAATGAGTCCAACAAGTTATCCCACTCAAGTCCCATCACAAACTCTAACTCACGCCCCACAGACAACTTTCGCTGGCTGTGCTGGATACAAAATTTGCCAATCTGATGCAGACTGTGGTCCCAAGGATTCCTGTGTAACCCAGGGAACTGGAGCTGGATGGCAAGCGGCCTGGCCAGCTCACTGCCCAAGTCAAAACAAACTGTGCCTTCCAAAACCAACCATTTCCCCAACCTCCACTCCCTTAACACCACCTCTAGCTAATGCCACAACTGATGCCCCCACCAATGATCAACGAAGTTCTCCCACTCAATCCCATCACAAACTCGATCACGCCCCACAGACAACTTTCGCTGGCTGTGCTGGATACAAAATTTGCCAATCTGATGCAGACTGTGGTCCCAAGGATTCCTGTGTAACCCAGGGAACTGGAGCTGGTTGGCAAGCGGCCTGGCCAGCTCACTGCCCAAGTCAAAACAAACTGTGCCTTCAAAACCAACCATTTCCCCACCTCCACTCCCTTAACACCACCTCCTAGCTAATCCACTGATCCCCCACCATGAGTCCAACAAGTTTCCCACTCAGTCCCATCACAAACTCTGACTCACGCCCAACAGACAACTTTCGCTGGCTGTGCTGGATACAAAATTTGCCAATCTGATGCAGACTGTGGTCCCAAGGATTCCTGTGTATCCCAGGGAACTGGAGCTGGATGGCAAGCGGCCTGGCCAGCTCACTGCCCAAGTCAAAACAAACTGTGCCTTCCAAAACCAACCATTTCCCCAACCTCCACTCCCTAACACCACCTCTAGCTAATGCCACAACTGATGCCCCACCATGAGTCCAACAAGTCTCCCACTCAAGTCCCATCACAAACTCTGACTCACGCCCCACAGACAACTTTCGCTGGCTGTGCTGGATACAAAATTTGCCAATCTGATAAGGACTGTGGTCCCAAGGATTCCTGTGTAACCCAGGAACTGGAGCTGGATGGCAAGCGGCCTGGCCAGCTCACTGCCCAAGCAAAACAAACTGTGCCTTCCAAAACCAACCATTTCCCCAACCTCCACTCCCTTAACACCACCTCTAGCTAAGCCACAACTGATCCCCCACCATGAGTCCAACAATTCTCCCACAAGTCCCATCCAAACGACCACCCCCACAACACTTCGCCTGCGGATACAAAATTGCCATCGACAGACGTCCAAGACCTGTGTATCCCAGGAACTGGAGCTGGTGGCAAGCGCCTGGCCAGCTACTGCCAAGTCAAAACAAACTGTCCTTCCAAACCAACCATTTCCCCAACCTCCACTCCCTTAACACCACCTCTGTAACCACTGATGCCCCCACCATGAGTCCAACAAGTTTCCCACTCAAGTCCCATCACAAACTCTGACTCACGCCCACAGACACTTTCGCTGGCTGTGCTGATACAAAATTTGCCAATCTGATGCAGACTGTGGTCCCAAGATTCCTGTGTAACCCAGGGAACTGGAGCTGGATGGCAAGCGGCCTGGCCAGCTCACTGCCCAAGTCAAAACAAACTGTGCCTTCCAAAACCAACCATTTCCCCAACCTCCACCCCTTAACACCACCTCTAGCTAATGCCAAACTGATGCCCCCACCATGAGTCAACAAGTTCTCCCACTCAATGTCCCATCACAAACTCTGACTCACGCCCACACAGACAACTTTCGCTGGCTGTGCTGGATACAAAATTTGCCAATCTGATAGACTGTGGTCCCAAGGATTCCTGTGTACCCAGGGAACTGGAGCTGGTGGCAAGCGCCTGGCCAGCTCACTGCCCAAGCAAAACAAACTGTGCCTTACAAAACCAACCATTTCCCCAACCTCCACTCCCTTAACACCACCTCTAGCTAATGCCACAACTGATGCCCCCACCATGAGTCCAACAAGTTTCCCACTCAAGTCCCATCACAAATCTGACTCACGCCCCACAGACACTTTCGCTGGCTGTGCTGGATACAAAATTTGCCAATCTGATAGGACTGTGGTCCCAAGGATCCTGTGTAACCCAGGGAACTGGAGCTGGATGGCAAGCGGCCTGGCCAGCTCACTGCCCAAGTCAAAACAAACTGTGCCTTCCAAAACAACCATTTCCCCAACCTCCACCCCTAACACCACCTCTAGCTAATCCACAACTGATGCCCCACCATGAGTCCAACAAGTTTCCCACTCAAGTCCCATCACAACTCTGACTCACGCCCCACAGACAACTTTCGCTGGCTGTGCTGGATACAAATTTGCCAATCTGATGCGACTGTGGTCCCAAGGATTCCTGTGTATCCCAGGGAACTGGAGCTGGATGGCAAGCGGCCTGGCCAGCTCACTGCCCAAGTCAAAACAAACTGTCCTTCCAAAACCAACCATTTCCCCAACCTCCACTCCCTTAACACCACCTCTAGCTAATGCCACAACTGATGCCCCCACCATGAGTCCAACAAGTCTCCCACTCAAGTCCCATCACAAACTCTGACTCACGCCCCACAGACAACTTTCGCTGGCTGTGCTGATACAAAATTTGCCAATCTGATGCAGACTGTGGTCCCAAGATTCCTGTGTAACCCAGGGAACTGGAGCTGGATGGCAAGCGGCCTGGCCAGCTCACTGCCCAAGTCAAAACAAACTGTCCTTCCAAAACCAACCATTCCCCCAACCTCCACTCCCTTAACACCACCTCTGCTAATCCACATGATGCCCCACCATGAGTCCAACAAGTTCTCCCACTCAATCCCATCACAAACTCTGACTCACGCCCCACAGACAACTTTCGCTGGCTGTGCTGGAACAAAATTTGCCAATCTGATGCAGACTGTGGTCCCAAGGATTCCTGTGTATCCGTGAACTGAGCGTGCAGCGCCTGGCCACTCACATCAAAACAAACTGTGCCTTCCAAAACCAACCATTTCCCCAACCTCCACTCCCTAACACCACCTCTGTAACCACTGATGCCCCACCATGAGTCCAACAAGTTTCCCACTCAAGTCCCATCACAAACTCTGACTCACGCCCCACAGACAACTTTCGCTGGCTGTGCTGATACAAAATTTGCCAATCTGATGCAACTGTGGTCCCAAGGATTCCTTGTATCCCAGGGAACTGGAGCTGGTGCAAGCGGCCTGCCAGCTAACGCCCAAGTCAAACAAACTGTCCTTCCAAAACCAACCATTCCCAACCTCCACTCCCATAACACCACCTCCTGTAAACCACTGATGCCCCCACCATGAGTCCAACAGTTTCCCACTCAATCCATCACAAACTGACTCACGCCCAAGACAACTTTCGCTGGCTGTGCTGGATACAAAATTTGCCAATCTGATGCAGACTGTGGTCCCAAGATTCCTGTGTACCCAGGAACTGGAGCTGGATGGCAAGCGGCCTGGCAGCTCACTGCCCAGTCAAAACAACTGTGCCTTCCAAAACCAACATTTCCCCAACCTCCACTCCTTAACACCACCTCTGTAATGCCACACTGATGCCCCCACCATGAGTCCAACAAGTTCCCCACTCAAGTCCCATCACAAACTCTGACTCACGCCCCACAGACAACTTTCGCTGGCTGTGCTGGATACAAAATTTGCAATCTGATGCAGACTGTGTCCCAAGGATTCCTGTGTACCCAGGAACTGGAGCTGGATGGCAAGCGGCCTGCCAGCTCACTGCCCAAGTCAAAACAAACTGTCCTTCCAAAACCAACCATTTCCCCACCTCCACTCCCTTAACACCACCTCTGCTAATGCCACAACTGATCCCCCACCATGAGTCCAACAAGTTCTCCCACTCAAGTCCCATCACAAACTCTGACTCACGCCCCACAGACAACTTTCGCTGGCTGTGCTGGATACAAAATTTGCCAATCTGATGCAGACTGTGGTCCCAAGGATTCCTGTGTATCCCAGGAACTGGAGCTGGTGGCAAGCGGCCTGGCCAGCTACTGCCCAAGTCAAAACAAACTGTGCCTTCCAAAACCAACATTTCCCCAACCTCCACTCCCTTAACACCACCTCTGTAACCACTGATGCCCCCACCATGAGTCCAACAAGTTCTCCCACTCAAGTCCCATCACAAACTCTGACTCACGCCCCACAGACAACTTTCGCTGGCTGTGCTGGATACAAAATTTGCCAATCTGATGCAGACTGTGGTCCCAAGGATTCCTGTGTATCCCAGGAACTGGAGCTGGTGGCAACGGCCTGGCCAGCTACGCCCAGTCAAAACAACTGTGCCTTCCAAAACCAACCATTCCCAACCTCCACTCCCTTAACACCACCTCTGTAACCACTGATGCCCCCACATGAGTCCAACAAGTTCCCCACTCAAGTCCCATCACAACTCTACTCACGCCCCACAGACAACTTCGCTGGCTGTGCTGGATACAAAATTTGCCAATCTGATGCAGACTGTGGTCCCAAGGATTCCTGTGTATCCCAGGGAACTGGAGCTGGTGGCAAGCGGCCTGCCAGCTCACTGCCCAAGTCAAACAAACTGTGCCTTCCAAAACCAACCATTTCCCCAACCTCCACTCCCATAACACCACCTCCTGTAACCACTGATGCCCCACCATGATCAAACAGAGTTCCCCACTCAAGTCCCATCACAAACTCTGACTCACACGCCCACACAGACAACTTTCGCTGGCTGTGCTGGATACAAAATTTGCCAATCTGATGCAACTGTGTCCCAATGGATTCCTTGTGTATCCCGGAACTGGAGCTGAGTTGCAAACGGCCTGGCCACTCACGCCAAAGTCAAAACAAACTGTGCCTTCCAAAACCAACCATTCCCCAAGACGTCCCACCCCATAACACCACCTCCTGTAACCACTGATCCCCCACCATGAGTCCAACGAGTTCTCCCACTCAAGTCCCATCACAAACTCTAACTAACGCCCCACAGACAACTTTCGCTGGCTGTGCTGGAAACAAAATTTGCCAATCTGATACAGACTGTGGTCCCAAGGATTCCTATGTATCCCGAACTGAGCTGTTGGCAAGCGCCTGCCAGCCACTGCCCAAGTTCAAAACAAACTGTGCCTTACAAAACCAACCATTTCCCAAACCTCCACTCCCTTAACACCACCTCTTGCTAATGCCAACACTGATGCCGCCACCATGAGGGGTCCAACAAATTCTCCCACTTCAAGTCCCATCACAAACTCTAACTCACGCCCCACAGACAACATTCGCTGGCTGTGCTGGAAACAAAATTTGCCAATACGAATGCTGATGTGCCGAAGGATCTTGTTATCCAGGGAACTGACGTTGGCAAGCGCCTCAGCTCACGCCCAAGTCAAAAAAACGTGCTTCACAACCAACCATTCCCAAGCTCCACCCAAAACACCCACTCCTTAACCACTGACCCCACCAGGACACAACAAGTCCCACTCAACCATCAAAAACTCTGACCACTAAGCCCCCAACAACTCCTGGCTTGCGAGATACAAAATGCCAATCGATGCAGACTGTGTCCCAAGATCTGTGTATCCCAGTGAACTGGAGCTGGTTGGCAAGCGGCCTTGCCAGCTCACTGCCCAAGCCAAAACAAACTGTGCCTTACAAAACCAACCATTTCCCAAACCTCCACTCCCTTAACACCACCTCCAGCTAATGACACTGATCCCCCACATGATCCAACAAGTTCCTCCACTCAAGTCCCATCAACAAACCTGACCACGCCCCAACAGACAACTTCGCTGCTGCTGGATACAAAATTCCAATCTAGCAGACTGCTGGTCCCAAGATCTGTGTATCAGGAACTGGAGCTGGTTGAAGCCCTGCAGCTCACTGCCCAAGGTCAAAACAACTGTGCCTTCCAAAAACAAACCATTTCCCCACGTCCACCCCATAACACCACCCCTGTAACCACTGATGCCCCCACCATGAGTCCAACAAGTTCGCCCACACCAGCACCCACTGATGCACCACAAAAAAAGCCAACCAGCCTCCCAACACAGAGTCCTACTCAATCTCCTACACAGAGCCCAACCTCCTCTCCTACTTCATCACCCACAAAAGCACCAACTGATGCCCCAACCTCCTCTCCCACTTTATCACCCACAAAAGCACCAACTGATGCCCCAACCTCCTCTCCCACTTTATCACCCACAAAAGCACCAACTGATGCCCCAACCAGCTCTCCTACGCAATCTCCCACTCAGAGTCCTACTCAATCTCCCACACAGAGCCCAACACAATCTCCGACGCAATCTCCCACTCAGAGTCCTACTCAATCTCCCACACAGAGCCCAACACAATTTTCTACTGTCTAAGCTATCAAGTTAAACAGCTCAGATTGTGCTTGATGCACTATAGTTGATAGGTTGTGCACATATTAATTATCATTTATCATTATTTTTTAAATCTATTATTTGGAATGGCCATCTGAAAGTTCGAGTGTTTCTATCAATAGCTAACAGCTAGCTAGTAGGAGGAAGGAAGGATGAGATTTTGCAGTCAACCCAGAAGAAGCACTATTGGAGCATACCTAGCTAGCTAGCAAGTGTCGATTCAACCATGTAACAAGGTCACATTGCATGCCAATATATGGTTCCTCAAGCTAGTAGCCATCCTGAATGCTGTTCCCTCGTGCGCTTGGAGCTTGCCTCCCATCATCGGTCCACGATGGTTTGGATAACGCTGTTCTCTCTTCTCCAGCATCAAGATGGAAAGGTGGACAAAGTTGGTGTGGAGCAGTGCCTAAGCGAAGCTTACAGGGTCCATGTTGGCTTAAGTCTCTCAGAAGTGCTCACTTGCGCACTCTCTAAATCATAACCAAAAACCTTTTTTCATTTGGGAAAGCTTTTAAGTAACGACGTAAGCGCTTTGGACGCCTCATTTTTTCCGACCAAAGAAAGGCTCGATTGGAGCATCGGAGCCCGTGGGACAAAGGAAGAACATGTTGAATGGGCTGCTGGGCAACCCAAGGCAGTAGATGTACCAGGTACCAGTATTCATCAAAGACAGTCAATACGCACAGTTCAATAGCTACCACCACCACCACCAAAAGTTTCAGCATTGGTATCCCAGCACCATGGAAGAGATTGACAATCCACCACCTAGGAGCCGACTCGCTGCCAAAGAAGAGCTGTCAGTGGAACCAACTGAGACGCGTAGTGTTTCTTCTATATCCGACGTTAGTCAGGAAAAGAATGTTCACAAGCATTATACTACTATTGTGGTTGGAGCCATGCCAGCAAATGGCGGGGTGGTCCTTGCGGGTGGGCCAAAGATCAAGGAAAGTCACAGTAGAGGAACCATCTCAAGATCTCAATCGCGATCGGATCCACCTGCACGTGGATCCCATCGTACAGAAAGAGAGCACAAGTCCAAGCGAAATACTCACATGGGCACATCCTCAGGGGCCGTAAGGACTACCTCGGGTGAAAAACGATACAGTTACACAGGGCACAGAGCATATTCTTCCAACGGCACAGATGATATGGTAGGGCGCCACAGAACTCACCGGGGCCACGGGGCATACGGGCGCACAACCAGTGATCTGCATATTCCGAGACAGGATGCTGTGGGGCTTGATGATGAAAATTTTGAATCTCGAATGGAATTGCTGCGGGATGACCACTACGATGAAGAACAAGGGGGGGTTGCCACAATGGAACGAAGGCGCAGTGATCATGCAAAGACATTGTGTATGATCATGGGGTGGCTGGTGGCCATTGTCTTTCTTGTGTTCTTGGCACTTTTTTTCTTGGAAAAGAACAAGCACATTTCCTTGCTGCCCACTAGGATGGTGGAGGTCACAGCTCCGCCTTCGGTGGCGCCATCAGGAGCTCCATCGGCCTCTCCAACGTGGCAAGGAGATCATTTTTTCCGTCTCTTGCCCGAGAGCTCCTTGAAGGCGATTACGGAGGATCCAGAATCTCCCCAGCGAAAGGCTTACGACTGGCTTGTGGTGGACAGCCAAGTGCAAACATACTCCTCGTCAAGGCTAGTGCAGAGGTTTGCTCTGGCAACCTTCTTTCATGCCACGGGTGGACCTACGCACTGGAACAGAAATTCCACAAAACGTTGGCTTAGCAGCGCACATGAATGCAAATGGGGCATGGCTACTTCGCTCCAGGCTGGTATCTTGGTCGACCGTGACAACAACTACTTTTATGATATGCACGATGTCAGCGGCCCCTGTACTAAGAAAATCACTGCTGATGATGTCCGCGACGAGGAAGCAGAAGAAGAACTGGTTTACGAGTATTTGTGGTTTCCTCGAAACGATTTGGTTGGTACACTCCCACCCGAGATCTACCTTTTGACATCACTCCGCATCCTGTCCCTGTTTGGCAACCCCGAGCTAGAGGGTTCTATTGCCTCGAATATCGGCGCCCTTACCAACTTGGAGGCACTTGCCATGTCCTACACTCGTCTATATGGGAGTATTCCAGAGGAAATACAAGCCTGTTCCAACTTGAGTGGGATCATGCTATCCGGGACTGGATTGAAGGGGACAATCCCGAGCTTGGGAAATCTATCGTCATTGCAACACCTCTTTCTGGATTTCAACTACCTCACGGGTCAGATTCCTTCTGATCTCCCTCCCCTCATGGGTCAAATGGTGCTGGCAATGAACCACCTGAATGGAACCGTTCCAACAGAGATTTGGTCTCTGGACCACCTGTATGAGCTTGACGTCCGCTCGAATGAATTGACAGGAGCAGTAATCCCAAACGAGTTACACCAGATGACTTCACTCAAGTATTGGCACGCAAGCAACAATCTCTTGTCGGGGGAGTTGATCCCGACTTCCTTGGCAATCATGACCAACCTGCGAATCATGAGCCTGTTCCAGAATCGCATCAACTCCACCATTCCATCTGATATTGGGTTGCTTTCTAACTTGACGTTAATCTCGATCCGAGACAACGACATGACAGGAACGCTCCCTTCCGAGCTGGGATTGCTGAGCTTGTGTCGCTGGCTATGGCTCTTTGGAAACAAGTTTGTTGCCAACATCCCCAGTGAAATTGGCAACATGGAGGATCTGGTGGAACTACGGCTCAACAATAACCTCTTTTGGGGTTCAGTCCCATCTGAGCTTGGTCAGCTCCCACTGCTCTATGACCTGAAACTCAATGACAACGCCATTGCCGGTCAATTGCCGTCCGAGCTCGGGCTGCTGCCAGATTTGAACTTGATGCATCTACAGAACAATCAAATCTCTGGCATCATTCCGACAGAACTTTCCAACTTGGAATCACTGGCGGAGCTACAACTTCACGGCAACCGTCAACTATCTTCTTCCATTCCATCCGAGCTCGGCCTGCTGTCAAATCTCGATGTCCTGTTCCTGGACGACTGCCAGCTGAACTCTACACTTCCCTCTGAGCTTGGTCAGCTTGTTGCCTTGGAGTTGCTTTCGGTGTCGGGAAATGAGCTTTCTGGTAGTGTGCCATTGGAAGTCACTGCCCTGCCGTCACTAATCTACTTCAATGTAGCGGACAATCGGTTCACGGGAAATGTTCCAGTCCTTACATCCCACCACAGCAACAACGGCACCAGCAAAGCAGCTTTGGAGGCATTCAACATCTCCCACAATGGGTTCGTGGGGGAAATCCCAATTGAATTGTGTACCCTCGATGCGACTGTGTTCCAATACGATTGTTCCAAATCACTGTGTGGATGCTTCAGCTGCCTTTGCGACAGTCGCATCCCTGTGGATGCTTTCAAGATCTGGAACTAGCTAACTAGTCTAGCTCGATAGATAGATAGCTTTGTAGTACGTAGTAACTGAGAATAGCGAGCAATTGTAAAACGAGTTGTTGTCCTGCCTTCTTCTTGCGTCAAGATAATGCATCATAGTCAAAGCTTCCTTCTCCTCGCCTGAACCTATTCTGATACCCTGCCGGGGCCCGCACATACGGGTAAACCAGCGTCCTCTGGACCAACACCCGGGCCATCTAAGAGAGTGCCAGTCGTAAGCTTTCTCTAGCTAGCTAGAAGTAAGAGAGTGCCACTCGCAACACAGGAGCACCCGGGCGTTCTGCGGAGTGCTTGGCATGCCAAAAACGAAATTAAACAGCTTAGCCGTCTCTCAAAGAGCAAGAAATGACCGTTGCGAGATGAGGACAGATGAGTGTTCACTCACCAGCTCGAAGAGATTGACAGAAGGCAGCAAGGAGGAACCATGAGCGATGCTTCGTCTGAAGATATCCAAGATCCAACTGCACCGGCAGAAGAACAAGAAGAGCCTCAGGCTCAGGCTGGTGTCGACCAAGCCTCAGGTCCTACCAATACGTTAAGTTCTACCGGTAGTACCACTGCCAATAATATCAATACGAGTGATGCCGCGGCAGAGATTCCTCCATTGAATACTTCTGATGATGTCCCCACCAAGGCAGAGAATTCCCAACAAAGACTCCAGTTTTTTAACAAAAAGGAAGCTGACAATGATGATGCCTACTTCAATAATCCAGAGATTTTCCAAAACTTTGAAGAAATGCTAGAGGCAAAGAGTCATGAACGTGCAATGCGTGTTGCCACTACTTCCGATGATGCCCGCAGCGCCAATGCGGCAATCTTTGAAGAAATGGTAGCGGCAAAGGCCGGTGAACGTGGTGCAATGATTACTACTGGTGCCATGAGGGATACCACTACTACTAGTAAAGCTGGCAAAGAGCAAGTTCCCACGGCTGCTACGAACAATATTACCAAGTCTATTGCATCTGCCAACATTGGTCGTCTGCCAGACGTTATTATGACGGATATGCAACCATTGAGCTTGGGACAAAATTCCATGGATCCTGTGGCGCCAACATCGGAATTGGTACGCCACGGCCAAGCACGTCAACGCCAACAACTTCCTCCCGGTGCGTATCCCCACGGTGGGAGACAAACATCCTCCGCCGCCACAACAATCACCAATGGTTCTACTCATTCCAACAACAACAACAACAACGGTAGCATTCATAATGGAGAAGTAACTGATCCGGAGATTGAACCGCCTTTGTTGGAAGCAACTTTGGTAGGTTCGGTACCATTTGAAATGGACGAGCAGTCCATCCCTCAAGCACAAATTTTGGCACCAAAATCACTCATGGGGCAATGGATGGAATCCACCTCCACACAAGCCAAGCTCATTTGTGTGCTTATTACGGTGGCCGTGCTGGGACTGATCATTACTGGATTGGTCTGTGGAACCAGCAATGTTTGTAGTGGTAATGATAATGATGATGATGATGGGCCAACCACCAAAGCTGTTTGGGTGAATGATCTACCCGATTCTACAATACAATCCTTACAAGATCCTGGTTCATCACAGTCACAAGCGTACCAATGGATGATGACTGGGTACAGTGAACAGAGGCTGGAAGAATTCCCAGATTGGAGACGTGAACAGATATTTGCCATTGGCTGTTTCTATTACTCCTTTGATGGATCTACCGATCCAGACTTGCTTCGTGACAAGGACTTCTTCAATACATCACTGCAGGAATGCCAGGATTGGAATGGGACCCATATCAAACTGGGTTGCACCGATGAGGGACAATTGACGTCTTTCAAACTCACTGCCGTCCCCGTGGAGGTTGTGGGTACAATTCCACCGGAAGTGCTTCTGTTGGATCAGTTGGACACCTTGGCCATTACAGAGGTCAAGCTGATTGGCAAATTGACCAGTATTATTCCCACCGAGTTGGAGCTCCATCCAAGCCTCAAGAATTTGGATCTCAGCTACAACCAAATCAGTGGAACCATACCAGAGTATCTGAGTCAAAAGACACAACTGGAAACCATCATTTTGCATCAAAACAAGTTGGGTGGAACGGTGCCTGCCCAACTCCTGTATGGCATACCCAACTTGATCAGGCTGCATATTTCAACCAACCAGTTGGTGGGGAGCATTCCCAAACCACCGCCGATATTGCCATCATTCTCAAGTTTGGCAAACGATACTTATGGGTATGCTCCTCTGCAGAGCTTGGAGCTGGCGACAAACGCTTTGACCGGAACGATACCCACTGAGCTGTCAGATTTCCGCAATCTACAAATCCTTTTCTTGTCGACCAACGACTTGACTGGTCCTTTCCCATCAGAGCTTGGTCTCCTCTCCAAACTAGAACGGCTCCGGCTTCATAGCAATGACATTACAGGAGTCCTGCCAACAGAACTAGGCTTGATGACCCGGATGACTCACTTGTCATTTTCCAAAATGCGTCTGACTGGAACCATGCCGAGCGAGCTTGCCTTGATGCGCCACCTTCGATTCCTCAACTTGGGTGGCAATAGAAATATGAAAGGCACGATTCCATCCGAAATGGGATTACTAACAGAGTTGACGAGTCTCATTGTTGGGGGAGGCATGACGGGAAGTGTACCCGAGAGTATCTGTCAATTAACATTGCCTCGTGCCGATGGTGGCAAACCCCTCAGTCTCAAGATTGCCTGCAACACTATGGATGAGTGCCCCAGTGGTTGCGAATGTCAGTGTGGAGCCGAACGATCAGGTGCTGGTGGCGGTGATGATGGTGATGGTCATTGTACCACTGGAGGGGGTCCGAGGGCTTGTTAGTAAAATGCTGGCGGGCATGCCGCATCTACGGTAGCAGTGATGTCTCTTTTTTAAATTCCAACTCGTAGCATAAGATCAAGTCAAAGCGCTTTGTTCGTGTACACCGTACAGCACATCACTCGTGCAATTCGGGTATCTGCTACCTGTGGTTAGTGTGTGTTAGGATGAAGGTGCTGACGAGTGCTGAAGGGTTCCGTTCAAAACGAAGCTGGAAACCGGAGGCCACCATTCGACGCTACCTGACATTGCCAGCCAACAGTGCATAACCCGCCATTCGACTCTGTAAGGAAAAACGCTGCCTAACTATAGTACGGTAGTCTTACCGGTTCGTACGGTAGCTGCCCCCAGCCACACGACTTCTGTTGCACCGAGAGATGGCACCCAGCAACACAACGCATTGAGATCGGTGTGTGAATGTGTGAATCCGAACATCACGAGATCGGGAAAATTCCACTCACAACGACCTGCCTGCTTGCAGGAATTCGAGCCAGCCTGTTTTGAAATTGTGAGACCGTTCCAAAAAGAAATTTCGGCCACTCGAAGAAAGACAATGAAATAATCCATGACAATCTGTCCCCAAGATTGAATGATGCCCTTTACAAGAACCATATCAAGTTGCATCTGGGGAGGACTATCTCAACAACAACCAAGGTGGCGTTGTCAGTGGCTAGTGGCTAGTTGTAGTAGAGGAGCAGCAGCAGTTTTGATAGTAACGGCAGTCTTTGTCACAATGACGAGAATATTTCCCTCTTTCCTACCAGCGTTGGTGGGCTTGTTGGCAGTCGTTGGCTCGAACAGTGTCAAGATGATCGGCAGTACGAGTCACCATCATGGTGCCAAGCCATATAGCAGCAGACACTTACTGCGTGGATTGAAGAACACTCCACGGAATGCCAACACCAAGCAGGGCAAACTCAAGGCATCCCCAGAATCCAAGTCTCCCAAGAAAGCTCCCGCGGTAGCCAAAGTGGCCAATAGTAAGGTACCCGAACCTCGAGCACCGAAGCAGCAACAACAACAGCAACAAAATGGCAATATCGATGGAGTCAAGCCCAAAAAGCTACACGACCAATACAATTACTTTGTCGAAGCCTGCCAGGCAGAGCTGATCGCGGATGTCATTAATGGAGGCATTATCCAACACAATCAATACACCGGCTTCATATTCAAGTACTGTCGAGGCAGTGACATTGAAGGACCTAGTTGTACTCGGGCCCAAGAAGAAGCTGGCTTTAGCAATCTGCCAAATGACATTAAACTCATGTACATCAAGGCATTCTGCCCGGAAGATGTGGACGGACAAGTTGCTTGTTTGCATGGGATCAACGACCGAGGTCGAGAATCTGAATTCAACGAGGAAATAGATCAGCTGTGTCTGGAATTGGAAACCTTGATGATCAAAAACCAGTACCTAGAAGAACCTGGTGAGTTCCTATCGTTGCAACTACTGACGGGATGATGAAGTCTATGCACATGCATGCATGCATATGGCGATTGCTTATCACGTGTTTTTGCTTTTTGTTTCTTTTTTTGCAGAAGCGCAAGTAGGAGGCACCACTACTGTGGGTGCAGTACCTTCCGCTAATGTGTGGCAGCAACAACCCTACGACGAACCGGAAATGCCATATGAACCTGGCGTGGACGCCATCAAAGACTATCAGACCGGATTCAATCCCAATCAGAACATCAACATGGTAGGACAGGCTGGAAATGACGCCGTGGTAACCACAACGGCACCGGTGAAACCTCCAACACCGAATCCTACGCCAGAGCCGACCCCTCGACCAACAACGAAAACTCTGAAGCCAACACCAAGACCGGCAGCAGTGGACCAGCATCCGACAAGGCCACTACCAGGGCACCAGAATAGTCCAGGAAGTACGCCTGTCACGTGGGGATCTGCCACAACTATTGCCACGGCGCCTCCCGTCACCAAGACACCACGGTCAACGCCCAAACCGACTACTATGAATCCTCCAGGCCTTACGGTCGTGGATGGCAATGGCAACACCATCAATTCCTTTGGCGGCGGGGGCAGCAACAGTAACGACAATGATGCTAGTGAAGGCATGTCCTCGGGAGGTATCACAGCCATTATCTTGGTTGCAATTTTGGGCATTGCCATTCTGTTCTCCTTGTTTCTCCTTTTCCAGAAACGCCGGCGACTACGCCACGACCCCAGTGGAATTGGCCGAGACTTCTTCTTTATGAAGTTCAAAAAGGTCAGACCTTCCGATGAAACAGAAACTCACGACAAGACCTATGTGATTGAGAACAATGGATCCATTGCATCCGAAGAGATTGACTTTCATGGTCCTCTCTTTGAATCATGGCCAGTAACGAATCATGATCTGGACAAGGCAGGACTGAGCCCTTTGCCCTATAAGGACGATGTGTCGTCGTTGCCCGATACCCCGCGCACTCGACATCACTCGCGTGCTGGCAGTGAAACCGCGACCGACACTGCCAGAGAAAGCGTCTTTGAAGAAGATGATGACGAACCAGAACCGCAAGACCCAACAGCGGATTTGTCACCCAGTACCTACACTAGCAGCCTTTTATCGTCGTTCTTCTCCAAGGCGGCAAACAGAGTGGATGGAGGAAATGCAGCAGGACAGAGCAACAACGCCGTTGATGAAATCAAGCGTGCTATCGATGGAGGTCTGTGGCAAGATGTGTACTACCTGGCATCCAAAATGGCTGCAGAGGGGAACATTGATACCAATGAAAACTTGCAAACTGCGTTGGTACGTTCCAACGAGGGTGGTGGAGGTGCTAACTACGCGAAGCCGAATCCCCGAGCACATTTGAAACCAGAAGATGCTGCCAGGGCCGCACAACTGGACGTATCTTTGGTTGCAGGAGACTGGATTACATTGGCAGCACGTGCCGCAGTCTTTGCAGCTTTGGATTCCGCCAATAACCCTGTCCCGTCCTGCATCAGCTTTGTCGCATCTGGCAAGAATGGCGACGTCGACGAATGCCTGGAGAAGGCAACGGCAGCGCTCAAAGAGGCACAAAAAGCAGCCAAAGCCAAAGAAGAGATGCAACAGCGAACCTTGGCTCTAATAGCAGCCGATGACACTGATTCAAATGACGAACACGTCGTGTTCATCAACGCAGACGAAGCGAACAGTGTTGACGACTTTGAGTATCCAAAGGAAGACTACAGTGATTTTTCCAGAACTAGCTCCAGCAGCGAGAGCGAACGTGGCAGCAAGTCCTCCGAGCGAAGAGGTCTTCCAGCTCCACCTTCACACCGTAGACACCCAACCAAACGTCCTCACACGTTGGTTGAGGACGTCGACGAGGACAGCAGCGAAGAAGAGGAAGAAGAAGAGACGGTGACATCCGACACCCGGAGCAGCATTCCAGGCCCACCATCCATAGCAATGAGCAACCAGTCCACAATACCAACACAAGCTTCAACGTCCAAAGAAGTCCCTTTTCAATCCATCGAAGAAGGCTCCAGAGGCCCATTCCGCCGCGATTTCGTCAATGGCGGATCCCACCCAATGGAGCAAGAGGACGAGGACGAGCTCCCGATCGACCCGTCCCGAGCCATAATGTAGCATGAACCAAGACGAGGCGACGGCTCTCGGGGGAAGCCTCCGCCAAAATCTTTTGGGGTTCGATTCATGGAAAGAGGATAGAAACGTGCACACTTTCTCCTGGTGGCTCAGACGTAGCCACCGCAGGTATTACTTTTATCACAGTGAAAAACGAACGTTTAGTAGACTGCAAGATGTGGACTGTACGTACCGGTATCCACTCGACTCGTTTGGCCTCGTGCCTACCAGAGTTCGTTCCTGGTACTAGTCTAGTACCGGTACCGCCTAAGGCTTTCCCCTGTCGATCAGCAAGTGCATGTAGGTTTTTAAATGAATCAAAGCACGCTGGAACAACAGACATCAGCCTGATAGCTACTGGTGTCTGGTATCCAAAGACACAGATGGCTGGAATCATGAGGTCCACTGATTGGGCATGACGACGACCTCCAAGAAGTTGCGGACCTGTACTCCAATCCCCAGGTGTGCGGATCGAGGAAGAGGTACAGTACGGTACGTTACGGTGCAGTTCTACTGGTGCCGGTAGACCGGTAGAGACTAACGCTCCAGCATCCAGCATCAAGACTTCACCAGAGATCAATCGAGCCCCCTTCGAAGTTGTCCAATACTCGAGTACATAGGTCTAGACTGCAGCACCGATAGGTGCAGCACTGCGGGTGGGCGAGCCAAGAAAAAAGATTAGACTTGCTCTCTAGGATCCTTCTGAAGTCTGCAGGATCTGGTTTGACAGATAGATTGATTACATGTGGCTGCCGGTAGCTCAGGGGAAAGCATATTCTATAGTCACTGGGAGTGATACCGTAGGACATGGTACATATTCGTACATACGCACTATGCTAGTACAAGTCTACACGCGCTATGAACCATGCTCACTGGCATCACTGTTTTTCTTAAAGCTAAGGGTCCCAAAAAGGGCTAAACTTCGCAAAGTCGCGAAATGGCCAAAACGGCCAAGTTAGATTGCATCAGCAAGAAGCTGAGGATGGAGGTGAAATCCCACAGCTTGCACAAAGGGATTGCGCTGGTTCCTACCATCAGCAATGATCATGTCAATGATCCTAGTAACCCTGCCATCGCCTTGGTAAACGCGCAAGATCTTGGCATTGACAGCATGGATGCTGTTTCCAGCATTCACCAAGTAGGCTTGGACCTTCCAGACCTTGCTGCGCCTGTAGTACTTCTGCTTGATCCCAAGCATCCTGTTGTTCTTCTCCATAGTCGTGAAGGATTTGGCAGCCTTGTTGTCACCAATGCCAAAAATGAACTTCTCCCACAGCTCCATGAAACTCCTAGGACGCTCAATCAACCTAGCGCTTGGATCAATGTCGCCCAACCTAGGAGCCACCGCATCAGCCCTGCTTGCTCCAACTGTAGATTCGGCAGCATGGTTGCGGCGCCTAGCCTGCTCTTGAGGATCACCGCGCACAAAGGCCTGCCCAATAGTACCACCATACCTGCGCTGATTGTTGTTAACACAGGCAAACTGACACCACTGTCGATGGTTTTCCTGGTTGTTCTGCATGGTGTCGAATCGTTGCGTCATGTTCTTCTCAATGTTCGAGAGGAAAGCCAAAATGGTGAATTGGCTTGACTGGCTTGACCCCGCGGTAGTAGTACCAGTGCTGCGAGTACCTGAACTGGACAGATCCGACACCGCATCAACCACTTCATGCCCACTGGTCAGATCCACAACTCGACCACCAACACCAGCCGCAGTGTTGGGAGTACCACCTTGTTGACTCGTAGTGGGAGTGCCTTCGTCAAGGTGGCGGACGCTCTCAAAAATCTCAAGATGGCCATTGATATTGGCAATCACTAAGCCAATCTTCTCTACGGGATTCTTGCTCTGGCGACCATACTTCTGTTCAAACCGGAAGTGCAAAGAGGCATCAGAAGCCTGCGGCATGACTTGGCGCGCTTCAGGATCAAATGCACACCAAAGCCTAGCAAGTGCCATGACTTGGCAGAACCTAAGATCATTTCCATATCGCTTGCGGATGTTGGGAATGCATTGATGGAACAAAAAATCGTCAGCGACTGCAAGGTCCTGGCGGAACACATACTTGATTGGACCACCCTCACACAGGCACCCAGCAACAAAGGCATCCGTGAACTCATCGTTTGGGTCTTCATACTGAGTTCCCATGACACTTCCAGACCTTTCGCCAACCCATTGTCCGCGGAACTCAGTTTGGGGACGGGTAGCGCCCTTGCGCCCGACTCGAGTAGCAGCATACTTGCGAAGTGAGTGAGTGCCAAATCCTTTTCTGTCGTCTTCATCGCCAACTTGGTCTTCCAAACGTTTGAATTCCGCCTTATCCCATACCACCTTTTTGACTCGGTTGCCATACTGTTGGTTGAGGTTGTCTGGCCCTTTCTCTTTGTGGCTATTGTTGGTGAAGAGAAACTTGGAGTTGGGATGCTGCGCCAGCCAGATTTCAAGGTAAAGAGCTAACCAAAGCTGAGGGCAGTTCCTCCAATCATCTGAGAAGTGCACCTGAAGGTAGGATACCAATCTACAAGGTGTTGGAGGTTGTATTACAGACACATCAATACAAATTAGTCGTTTATCCCAATCTAGTTGATAGGGGATATCTATATCTATTCTCTAGTTACATACATGGGGAGTTTAACTGATCTATATGGTCACCCCCTTCACTATATCCTTTGAAGTTGAATCAATCCCAGAAAACATGGAGAAAGATCACTTCTTGGAAATAGCTTAACAGTAAAACAGTATTTTACCTTTACTAAGCTAGAGTGTTACTAGAAACCAACACTATTTCCAAGAAGGTCTCTTCGCCAATGGCGACATCGATATCGAGTATCGACATCCTATTACATGCTATCAAGCTATAAGGTAACCAACATCGAGTCAAGGTTGAGGCAAAAAGGGCTCTAGCCTCACTGAGAGAGCTATCCCAACAGCCTAGCAGGAAAAAAGGCATCAACACGGAATCGTGCCTCACTACACTGACCGGAGAGCAATCGGTACAACCGAATCGTCCAGTCCAGCCCAACACAAGCAGACTGCATTGAAGAGCATTACTAACTACATCACTCTTATGCTTGAACGAAGCGAATCCAACAGGAATTGAGTGAGTTACGGCTGAAAGGCTACGGTACGGAGCAGAGGCCACTGTACCAGTACAGTACAAGCCAAAGCTACTGTACAAAAAGGCTAATTCGGTGTGACCGTACGGATCTACAAGCAAGATCAGCTCACAGGAGTGAGCGAACGGAGCAAGATCAGCTCACAGGAGTGAGTGAATCACAAAGATCTTTGAGCTGCGGAAACAGCCATCGTATGACTGCTAGGTGCAGTGCTGCTACGAAAACCAACTACTAAGAGAAGACTCATCTGGAAGCACGTCGAAGTGCATGCAAGAGTGGAGTCAAGCTATCCAGCTAGCTACCACGACGAGTCCTTCTGGCAAGAACAAGGCTTCCAGTGAACCGGAGCCAAGGCTACTAGTATGGAACCAAGTGCATGGTCGTACGAACAAGCCATCACGAAGAGTACTGCACGGAGCATAGGCTACTGTACGCCTAAAGGGAGTGGCACAAGCGAACGATAAGGTGTGTCCACTGGAAGAGGAGCAACACGGAGAGAAGTGTTGCCACGAAGAGGAACTGGATAACAAGCTCCAACAGGAAGAACCACAGAGGTACTTCCGTGGGAGTGCTCCTATCCTCAACAAGAGAGCCAGCGAATTTGCGAATTTTGCAATTCCACCAGTGAAGAACAAGACGATCCAAGCGACTGAGTGCCACGGCAACAACAGTCGCTGCTGCTATCACCGCTAGCCGCTACGATCAACAAGAACAATGACGCCATCATCGGCGCATTCAAGCAAAATTGAAAGAAAACCCACAAGACAGCAGAGAAGCAACAAGACGATCGAAGCGATTGAACGATCGCTACTACTGTCAACAACAAGAACAAGCGATCGGCCGCTACTGTGTAGCCAGTCGCTGCTACTGCTACGATCGACAGCGCCATTGTGTCGATCGTCGGCAACAAGAAGAGTGTCGGCAGTACCGCTGTCGGCAGAAGAAGACTTTGTTTTTGTGAGGAAATCGCTGACAGCAATGCATCAGTTCCACGGAACCACAAAGAACAAGCCAATCAGTTCAGCGGCAACCACACGAAAGCCGAGCCACTGAACCGAAAACGGTATCTTTGCAAAAAGGTATCTTTCAGGAAAAAGGTATCTTTCAGCTCGAGATCCAAGCTACCACGGTACGGTAGTACAGTGCGATCTCTCCGTACGTCGGCAACAAGAGGCAACAAGAGGATTTGCATGGCGAATCCAAGCATGCCACCGGTACAGGAGCTACCGGAGCATGTCCTGCACCAGATAGCTAGCTAGCTACCGGTACGGAGCGAAGCACATCCAATGCAAGCCACCGGAGCAATGCAAGCAGAACAAGGCTACAGGAAGCACAGGAGTGCATCCGCCCCAGCATTGAATATTTTCTCTGGAGTGTGCATTGAGTTTACACTCAGCACCTCCTACCCCTTTCATGGAGTGTGTATTGTGGCATCCAAGCCACAGCACCTCCTACTACCTTTTATGGAATGTGTATTGTGCAACTAATCCACAGCACTTCCTCCACTGATTACAGGCAAACCTGAGGCAACACCAGCCTCTAGGTAGGCAACAACAGATACCATTACAAGACCATGCCCTTGCTATTTGATCACAGCAAGTGCACAGGAGTGTGAGGGTAGGGTACCCAAAATCCAAAACCTACAATCCTACAAACAAAATCATCATAACATCCGCCTTTATAGGCAATGCCGCAACCACCAACGGCATCAATGGCTACATCAACAGCCAGCATCAATGGCAACAACAGCCAACAACGGTATCTACCGCTACCAAACCGATTACAATGAATCGACCACACCAAATTCGAATTGCATCTACAATAACGGCCACTGCAACAACAGCAGAACGACAGTGAACGTTGAACCGAGTAGCTAGCTACAAGCAAGCCACTCAAGAGTTCACAAGACAAGGAACCAAGCCACAGGATGGCTGGAGCAGACAGAGTTTGACCCACAAGCGGGAACCTGACCAAAAGAAACAACAAGAGGGTGCACACCTCAGCTCCACTGCAACTACTGTACAGAGATTGCAACCAACCTAGTCTCACACCAACAACAGAAGTACACCAGTACAACAAATCAAGCCAACCATAGATACAACTACGGACAACTACAAGTTCAGTCACAGCCTGCTCACAGGAGTGTAAGAGCAGTGACAGAACAAACACTTGTCCTGCCACAGCCATCTCACAGGAGTGTAAGAGCAGTGGCATCACCAACCAAAGGATCTACCGACTACATCACCATCGAACCATCATCGACCGTGACACGTCCAGGTCCAGTGGAGCCCATCAAGTTGGAGCATCCACAACTACTACCGAATCCTTCCTCACAAGTATCCAAACTTCCAAGGGCTTCTAGCCCCAACTCAAAGTATCATTGTGGCTATTAATAGGAACTTCCCCCTAGTTCCAGCTACTACAACAGTTCTCCCAAGTGTCGCTATAGCCTGACTTCCCAGTCTCCGCTACGGCAACACCAAATGACGGTACCAAGTGTACCAAGTGACGGCACCAGTCACCACAAGTGACGACACCAGCAGTCACGAGTCTCACATGAGTATAAACACCCATGACAAGAGGAAACAATAACTCAACCATTTCCTCATTCCATCTTCAGACATCGAGACCATCCAAGAACTGGGTTCAGTCGAACCCAACAAGTCCGTGAATTCCAAGCTACATCATTTCCAGCTTCCATGCACCTTCCAATAGGGCATCACTTCCCACAAGTCTACGACTTCCAGAAGCTTCAACCAGCTTCCATCTACGAAGGGCTCCCAGCCCCATCAAGTGTCAATGCAGCCGAACTTCCCAGTCTGAGCCGCAGGTACACCAAGTGACGGTATCATCCAACACCAGTCTTCCAGGAGTGGCACCACTCCCAGCTGGAGTGCTAGCCACAAAGACTTTACTGATGATGACAATGTCCGTATTGTCTCGTCAGAGTGTGCCAACAGTGACAGCAGGAGTGGTATTGATAAAGTTGTACCCACCAAAACCAAAGTCTCAAACCTTTTTCAACCTTCCTTTGAATTCTCCGATCGATCTATCCAGATTGACACACCAGATCGACTGACAAGAAACGATCATGCCAGATCGAATGACACGAAGCGATCGAATCACAAGCAGCGATCACGAGATCGATTCAGTTTGACTCTCGGGATCGACTCAGAAGATCCATCATGAGAT
>CAICTM010000532.1:0-61348 GCA_903772945.1 Seminavis robusta
TGAGAATGTTGAATCAAATCGGAATGAATAACAGACGACCCGCGTTTACTGAACTCATGACCACTGTTGTTGCGATTGCGCAGAAGTCGGAGATGTGTGAACTGATTTGAGTGGTCGATGTCGATCGAACGAGTAGACGGTGCACTCGGACGCGGACGCAAAGGAGAACATGTCATCGTCGGGTTCCATACTTGTACGACAAACGGCCGCAACAGCCTGGATGGCATGAGCCGACAAGGAGAGCGATGAGACGGATTGCTCCATTTGATTCTGTCGTACTTTGACCGAGTCTCTCGAATACAAGGACATCATGTCGTCTGTTTCCGTCGTGACACTGCCGTTAGTGTTGTTGTTGTTGTTGTTATGACCGCTGTTGCCACTGCCGAGGTAGTAGGGATTGCTGTGAAAGCTATATTGTCGAACGCCGTTGTTGGTGATCTGGCTGGTGGGTGTCGCAATGGAGAGCGATTCCATGGAGAGAATGGAGAGGGTCGAGTCATGATTGGTGTTGTGTCCACTGTCGTCCGCGCCATTGTCATCCGTGCCACATCCCAGTGACCGCATCGACCCCCAGGACTGCATGGAACCCATGGAACTCGCTGAATCGGTTCGTTCCAAATTGATGCGTCGAAATTGATTGCTCAACGACGACGACGAAGCGTTGCTGATAGTCGTTCCTCCGGCTGATTGGCTGCTGCGGGACGCTTGGTCCGCGACAAAGAAGCGTCGAGTCGAATTACTCCGTTGCCGCACTCGATTCTCGGGCAGCGATCGCATGTTGCGCGTCGATCCAGGACTCTCCATCATCAGCATGGCCGAACGACGTCGATCGGGCGGCAACTCTCGAAAGTTGCGGGTCGATCCACCCCGTTCCAGGATGGGCAGCGTCCGCGCCATGACGTTGCGGGCACTGCGGCTGCGGTTCATGGCGGCACTGTTCATTCTATTATTGTTGTTGTTGCTGTTAGCGTTGTTACTAGTCGGGTTGTTGGCGGAAGCAGCGGCGGCGGCGGCGGCTGTGGTATTGCTAGTGTGGTGTGTTGTATGATCAAATCGTACGCTAGTAGCAGAGTGAATGGATGCCAGCATCTCTTCTACAGCGTCAATGGAAGCATCTATGTCGTTGCTGGTAAAGGCGAAGAGACGGAGCGATAGAAGACGACTCCAATCAAAGACCAGACTTCGGAACTGGTTGTTGTTGTTGCTCGGATGCTCTTGGCTGTTTTTTGAGGGTGGCAAAAACAAGCGGTACCGCTAAAAAGACATACTTGGTTCCTGGAGTCCTGTCGGTTAAATAGCTAACAGCACAAGGAGATAACAAAGGAGATAATTAGTATCCTGAAACTTGTTTAACATTTATACCTAGTCATGGTTTTCAAGGACCATAAGTCTTTGGTAGTAGCCAAGAATGCGGGAAACAAAAGGGTTAGTGTGCGTCTATCTGTGCGTTTGAGTCCTCAGTATCGCAACCCACTCTATTATTTGGTCGAAGCAACCATGCATAATCCCATTTCGCCTGCACGCAACCTTGCACATCGCGTGTCCACTTCACACATGCTTGGACGTGACCAAGCCACTCTCAACCACCGGAAAGCGTAGAGATGCTGTAGAAGCCGGCAGGAATATGGACCGGTGACCAACTACCGGAATAATTTAGGGTTAAAGTTCATTGTTATTTGTTAGTTTCCGGTGGTTGATCTTTTCCGGTGGTTCATCCCAGAGTAGCAAGTAGCAAGTAGCAAGTAGCAAGTAGCAAGTAGCAAGTAGCAAGTAGCAAGTAGCAAGTAGCAAGTAGCAAGTAGCAAGTAGCAAGTAGCAAGTAGCAAGTACCGGTACAGTAATAGAACCTCCGGTCTGGTAGCATCTGAGGTGCTACTGGTGCTACTGGAGAAAATATGAGGTGGAAGTAATCTTCCACCTTGGCTTGCTTCATGGAGAGGCAGACTTGCAGTCATGCTTCATCGACCCACACACCCTGGGGTTCACGCTTCTTTTCCACCAGGTGATTTCTTCTTCCACCAGGTAGGTATTTTCTTCATTCCGCATGGCGTGCTTACATTTATTAGGGGGCTCATGAAAACGGGAGGATCTTCTCTCCTACGACTGGATTTCACGAATTCATCTTCCACGCGGTGGACCACTCTCACCCTATCAGCTTTTCGTTTTCCACAGAATGATCCACGAATGAACAATGCATGAGCAATGTGCCTCATTGGATCGTATCTTTTGCACCTCTCGTTTGGATCTTACGTACCCAGTGCATGCAAATCTCTACGTGTGTATGCACTGGTACTCCCTCTACGAAGGACCCATCGACTTGAAGAGAGTCTATGACCCCCACCAGATCCCGTAGACTGATCGATTTTCTGGTACTCAGAAATCCTCTACGCGCCTCGCGCGTGGATCTGGTACATAATCGCTGACGTGTCTGACACCAGAAAAAAAACAACGGCCGCGGCAAAAAGAACAACAAAATAAAAGAAACAAGCTGACAATGGCAGATAATGGCAACAGTTGCTATGTATGTAGATTGTTAAGATTGACATAGAACACCATACAGTTGTAACTCTCCACCATGCATGCGCAGTTATAAGCAATTGGAAGTGTAGCATAGATGCCATGGTCAGAGAGAAAGCTCAATTTTTCTTGCCAAATGGTACACACTAGTAAAGGTCCTAGCAATGTTGCATTTCCTCTGCCTCTGGGTTTCCTTCTTATTGATGGCTCCCTTCTTGATGGCTTCTTCCTTAAGGTCCTCCAGTCTCTGCACCCTGAAATGCTCTTGCTTCAAGACCTTCTGAATGTCATCCAATCTGCCTTGGTATGTTTCCTTCTGAGTCTTGGCCCAATCCGCATGCTTGTCATTGTGAGCTGTGGCATTGTTCATGAGATGAAGGATCCTATCAGTACTTGGTAGGTCAGCCAATGGCTTCAAATTGTTTGCATTGTGCACATCAGCAGATCCAATGATGGCAATGGCAGAGCGGAGTTGCTCTGAGCGGTCAGTTTGCGAGACAAGCTTCGCTTCTTTGACACCTGCCTCAACAAAGTGTGTGTGGCAAGCAATGGGAAGGTACATGGTGAGAAGCCACTGTTTGAATGCATTGTCATTGTTCTCCTTTTTGTTTCGAAAGTCATAACCATCCAGGACCATAGTTGCCACGTGAGTGCACAGGGGTGGGTACTCAGCATACTGTGAGGTTGCGTGTTCGTTGGACGTTTCTTCTACCAACTAATCATGGAACCGCTGCAAGTCAAAGGTATACCCATGCACAGTAGACTTCCAGATGGCTTGCTGGTGAGTGACACGGTAAGGCTTCCCAAGAATGACATAAGCCACCACCACTGCCGCTGGTTCTTCAGAGAGAAGTGCCGCTGGTAGAAGTCGCCTGTTGGCCCATCGTCGGAAGTGATTGGTCAGTGCCTCCTTGGCAATCTTGAAGAAGGGAGAGGCCTTGTTCCTCTGCACCACCTGTGTTCCTTCTGGGAGGATGTCGAAGGAATCGCAAAAGGCATCAAAGGCAGGGTCAAACGCAATGCCGTTGCGTTCCATGTGTTGCAAGTCATTGTGCATGAGATAGTACCGGCCAATGATGTTGTGCGCTTGGAAGCCAGGAATGTCAGACATATCAACACTGCTCTGCAACCGGTCAAAGTGTGGACTGACGAACACGGAGTGGTAGCAATGCATCAGTGTCAAATCAGAGTACAGCTCTGGCTCTAGTAGATGTGGCTGTAGGCCGGACGCAATCTTGTGCTGCTTGCTCTTGTTGTCATGGACGTTGATGACTGTCTGAGTTAGGCGTAGAATCAGTAGATAACACAAAAGTAGGTAACCCTTGCCGCTTCCCCAACTGTCCACCATCTTGTAAGAACTGGTGCTGGTACAGAAAGGAGTAGTCTCTTGAGGCCCTTGTTGCACTACGCTAAAAGCTAGTGTACTAAAGATCTTTCGAGTGTTTTGAGTTTGAGAGAATGAAAGTTATGAGAGAGATTAGAAAGCTATGAAAACTAATCAGCAAGAGGAGAGATCTTCGAGGCCATGGATACAGTTTACTCACATGGGCACCCGGCAATCAGGTAGGAGTTGGAATAGCGTAGGTGTTGGTAGGCATCCTACGCAGACCACGGCGTAACTCGGAACACGTGGAAACTCTAGCTCTAGTAATCTACTGGTAGCGTAGAAGTAGCATGGAGAATTTCCATGCTAGCTAAATATCTATCAGCGAGGCTGTGTCGATACCTAGTGTAACCTAGTATGACTAGGCGGTCATTGAGAACCCTGTCTCAAATGACTATTCACGAGAGACTCAGTCATGAGTCGAACTCAAACCCTATCTAGGATCGAGTCGCGAATAAGGCTAAGAGCCGTGTATTGCATTCGCCCCCTGACAAGGGTCACAGAAGGCACGACAGCAGTCGGACAAGGAGAACATATGATTTTTAAAGTGTGGGGCACTCTCCAGAGATTGGATGTAGACATGTGCGTCGCACGATGGCAATCCTACAAGGGGATCAGGCCTTGTATGGGTGTATATACCTTATGTTCCAAGTCTGCTAGACTGTGCCGTCATTAGCGGTAGCATGTCGGAGCCGTACAGTGCCATTGTCATTGACTCGGTCTATAGAATAAGGACCTTTGTACTTGGGCTGACCGTACTTGCGGTGCTGATACTGTTGAATCATCACAGCATCGTTGACGTTGTATTGATGAGAGACACGCGTGGCGTTTTCTCTATCATTGTTTTGTTGGATAAGTTGTTGGCGACATTCCTTAATGTATTTACAGTTTGCTTCGAAACGGACGTTGCGAATCGCGTCACGATTGAACACAAGCTGTGCAGGCATTGCACGCAAGGTGGTATGAATTGTTGGAGGATATATTCCCCATACCTCAAATTATTATTGACTCGCGTATTACAATCTAGTACGGTTCGCATATTAATTGCTACACCGTCTCAAGGGGAGTTTTAGGTCTAAAGTGTTGCGTGCATCCTTATATCCATTCAACTTGAAGAATGGCTGTCAGCCACCAGAAAATATTCGCTTTTCAGATTCAGCTTAAACCAAAAACCAAAATACTCCTCAATAAGCTGCAGTACTAGCCTTTAGCTAGACAAACAACACTGAATCTGAAAGCGCCATCTCGAGATCTACATCTTCGACTCGAGTTGTGCTACCGAGAAGATCAACCAAGACTATTGAGTAACTATAGCAACAGAGGAGAGGTGCGCAGATTCAGCCCGTACCCTCACTATAAACTACACGCAAAGGCTCTAACAGAAAAGAGGTGCAAGCGCGGGAAGATACCAGTAGTCAATCCCATTTGACATCACGAAAGATCGAGAACTGGAGAGATCTACGTACACCAGGTGATCAAGGAGAACAAACTACACGGATTCGATACTGGAAGTACGTGAATCGTACTGTTATCGCAAGAGTTAAAGTCAATTACGTCATCGTGTCATCGCGCGAGATTTCGATCCGTCACATCACGATGAGCAGAAGCCATTGAACGGAGATCAAGATAGGTCTTGACACAGGCGTTGCAAGCTAAAGATACCATGCAGCGATCGATAGAAGACCTCTAGCTGCAACTCTGGGTATCTTTGGAAGCGTCTGACTCTGAAAATTGAGCGAGGTAGGTTGATTCGAGTCAACCCGCTACTGTAGTGAAGCACAAAAATCCCGATAACCAACACGGAGCTGTGAAACTCCTTTGTTTGACTATACGACACATTGAAACTCACACAGTGTACTCAACCAAGCAGTCCATACTCAAGCCATCTGCAACAGAACAGAGGCAACGAAAGGACCAAAAAGGAAGTTCGCTACTATCCAAGGCTCCTATCACCGTGATATCATACCCAAGAGGAGGTACACGAGCGGTCAAACAAGATGGAGGCTATCCAGCCACCAAGTGTGACTACAGAAGCCTATCCAGGCTTGAACAAGCTTTTCAAAGCAGATAGACAGGGCGCAACACGTGCTATCACGTGAGATCCTTCCTGCAGGAGTATCCACACACAAGTCCACAAGAAAGCACAAGAGAGTGCATTACCACACCAACAAGACCATGAGATTCCAAGGAAGAGGTGGTCGTGGTGGAGGAAGATACCCTTCAAGGGGGGGTAGGGGATTCAATTCCTCAGGAAGAAGCCATCAAGGCAGAGGCAACAGAAGCTCAAACAAGAGTCCCAAACGCCAACACCTGTTCCATCCCAATGGACAGGCAGACAACAGGTACTACCCTTTTGAAGAAACCTTGACTCACATTGTCCAGAACATGAGAGTCAAGCCTGAGTGGACTGACGTGCCACTGGCTTCATTGGCTATTGAAACAATGGTCAGCCAGGCATCAGTTGTACCAACCAAGCCAACGGCTAAGCCAACAGCGGCCGATCCGAAGGACATACAGCATGACGCTTTGGAACTCAGTGAGTACAAAGCCAAGAAAGGTCAATACGACAAGGCTACATCTGAGAACTGAAATCGGACGTTTTCACTTGGTGTACGACCACCCCCAACGTCGTCTCACCAATATTGATTGATGTTGGAAATATGGTGTCACGACAGCAAAACATGGATGGATAATGTCGATAGACGATGTTAACTTTGCGCCGCACGATGTGTGGACATGATGGATAGGGGAAGACTCGAGTAGCCCAAACACAGAGGGGAAAATTTAGGCTACTCCAGTAGCCCAAAGAGAAAGGCAGGAGTGAATTTAGGCTACTTGAGTAGCCCAAATACCTTTCCGAGGAGAAGACTGAGCATCATGGAGTGATTTGGGCTACTGTAGCAGCCCACTGAAGGTGGTACAGGTAGTGCCTTTAAATACTTAACTGACAAGTGGTATCCAATGGGTCATCCAAAGAATGATCATCCAAAGGTGGCATTCTCTTCATCAACACTTGCCTTAGCAATCCAAGCTTCCACTCAATGGCCATTCTAGTAGATCGACGGGCACACATCCTTAAAAGCCGGTCCCTCGTCCCCCCCAAATCGCCCCTCAGTACAGGAAAAACAGTACAGGGGTACCGGTACTAGCTACCATCATGGAGTGTCGTACCAGGCGTTCTCGCTGTTGGGATCCGGCTGCCTTGACCACACGGCAAAAGGCCTCAATATCTTGCAGATGCTTTGTCATTTCGCAACTACCGCCACCGTAAGCTTTTCCTTCGTCTAAATCCAAAGGAGCCTTTGCCGCATCAGCTCCCTTGCTGCGTGACTTGCGAGGCACTCGTTTGCCACTGATCGAGATTGTGACCAAAGAAAGAAATGGAGTGAAGTGGATGTGGAGTGAGGTATACTGCCGAGAGCTTTTTGAGTCTAGCTAGTAGTGGGGAATAGGGTCTTGCTTCTTTCTCCTTCCTTCTCCGATGTGTTGTGGGTCCAAGAGCTTCGAATGACTGAGAATCTGTTTTTATAATTGTGTGTGAGCCGAGGTAGCTGCTAATGAGGGTAGACCATGGGGCGACCCGAGGGGGTTCAAATGCACGGCTACTGCAGCACGTCAAATGCATGGCTACAACATACCAGGAAAGGTTGTAATGCTCAATTGCCCCATTTCTGAATGTCAATAGCACGTCAATGGGTATCAATGGATGGCTACAGCACGTCAAAGGTTGTAACGCTCAATCACCGTGAAGGCTGACAGGCAGACAGAGGAGGTTGGAACGCGCAGACTGGGAGGGCTTCCCTAAAAGTCCTCGAGATTGGAAATGGGGCAGAGGTGTTGCAATGGGGCAGAGGACGATTGGTCAGCCTGGGACCCCCTGCCCCATGGAATTCCTATAGTAAAACAGTACTTTGGGGCAGGGGGCAGAGGTTCACCTGAAGATGGAGCTAGCCTTGACGAAACCGACCAAAAGAATGTTGAGGCTGAGGAGAGCGTCAGTGAAGCTTCTCGTAGCGCTGATGGTTCCGGTACACATGTCATGAGCCAGGAGGGAACTGCATGGAGCAGCAAATGATCTCACTCTATATGAAGCAATAAATAGTCGTCTTTGACAACAGTGACAAGCTTGTCTGGACAGAAACAGTCCTCGATCAGATTAGCATACTCTATAGACACAAATCAACTACCAAACGAGCGATTAACATGGGCCTATAAACTAGGACATTTAGCAATGAGATCAGTAATATGTATCGATAGTTGACTCGAAAGCGCAGATTTTCTTGGCCCCTGACCCTGCTAGGCCACCCGCCATTTTTCCAAAGCATTGTCGTGGTTCCATTGCAGACATTTCTCCAAAATCTCTGCTGCTTCAAGGGAATGCGAGCCCTCCTGAACCTGATATGACCAGCAATCACGGAGATCTTCGAGACCTATAACACCAGGAATGGCAGTCACTAGGCCGGGACCGCTGTCAGTTTCTTCTGTTACAAGGTTGACTCGTTGGTTTAAAGGGTGGTGGATGTGAAGATCGGTTCCAGTTATCGTCCAGCGAGAGTTTCGGGGCTTGTTCAACTTCACACTCTTGCGCAGCTTGGACAGGAGCCCGCCGGCTTTTTCATTTACATTCAGCACCAACACCAACGGGATTCTGTAGCATGCGCGACCACCAACATTCCCAGTCGCATAGCCCTGAGCAGGTCGCTCCGGGCGGATGGCAAATGTCTGCATTGTTTTCCGGTGCTTGCCTCTTCCCCGTCCTGTTCCATCAAAGTTTAAATGGAAATCTCTGCTCAAGGCCAGGCGGTTAAAGTCGGGCGTATCAAGCCATTCATATTCTCCAGAACATAAGGGACTGGGGACAATGTGTGCAGATTCCGGCGCTGCCAACGCAAACGCGGTGTCATTTTCAATCCGATGGAATAAAAAAGTGTCGTCATGTGTTGACAGAAGCGATACGTCCACTGTGAAGTCGGTTGATCGTTCTTCCATAATAACGTCAACAAGGGGAGACCCTGGACCCGTCTCTCCTTTTAGGGGTTTGTAGTGGCTTTTCATTACCCTGCCCAGCACCGCCGGCTCGTGAAAGGGGGGAATTTTCTCTATCTGCAAGCTTTCCACCTTTCTCAGGTTATCATCAAGGAGAACAAGCTCCCCCTCGTTCCGCTGCAGATACATCAGTACAGCGTCCACAAACTGCGCCGTTTGGGCCCCATCCGTGAAGACCACCGAAAAGGAAATGAGGGAACGATCCTCCTCTGTCTCGCTGGCCTTAGACACAAAGGCAGTATCTGCGTCCATATTTTGTGGATACAGCCCAGAACCAGCAGCCAACTTGAACAGCTCGTAACGCGCACCAGCATGGGTTGAGGGCCGAGATATCACTCCCGATACCATGTACCAGCACAGCTGCTGCAAATGCTGCTGCTGCAAATGCTGCTCGAAGGCGTTGAAAAGAGTTGCACGGTTGCAAGAAGGATCGTTAAATTCCTTGGCTTCATACCCAGCCTTTTCGAGGTAAGAGCGAAACTCAGGTTGAATACGGTCCCAAGCTTGTTTTGTCATGGTTACAGCGCAGCTGTTGTGGTGATATGGAGTTGTTGGTGTCTCCAGTATTTTGTGTTGGCAGCAGTCGCATTTGTGGTGATAGTGGAAGACAGTCTTAGAAGGGTAGATGCGGTAAATATAGGGTTAAAGATATACTTTACTCTGAACATTTGAATCAAAAATATGTTTTACCGCAACTACCTGAAGCCCAGATGTGTCTGGTGTTTTAGCGACCACGCTGCCGAATCGAGACGTGCGACCTGCTTCTCGCCCAAATCCAGGCCTTAGTACGGTCCCCTTCAACGCCCCCCTCTTGTCGAAGACCACCAGCCCATACCGTACCTTGATGAACTACAAGTGGCACCCTTCACCCTTCGCTCATATGGAGCTGCTAGCAGGCTAGACTGGTACCTCGGCACCACACGGAAGGTCTCACTTTTGTCGGGTGAAAGACATCAGTGCTGCAATAGCAACACATTGGCTGGTTTACCATAATATGTGGCCTTGTTTGGCTGACCCTACAGTACCTAAAACATGGCGGAGGAAGAGAGATCGTCAATTGACTGGCCCTCTTTTTATTAAGCTAGCAAGATACGTTGTTACTGGTACCGTATGAGCCAGAGCCTGTCAACCAATTCCAAACTTCTTGGTTCATATTCTCGTAAGAGCAAGACTTTTTCTCGATGATGCAACCACACGTGTTTCCTTGTCATTGCATCTTCGTCTCCAAAGCGATCATGATAAAATTTTTGTGATTGGAAAGGAACACCGCACTCGCTACCGGTACCGTAGCTAGTGCTACGGATGCAAGTTCCCACGCACGGTAGTTTGTCGTCTCAGCAGCATAACGAACTCCTTTTCTAAATTCCATAATTTTCTTCGTAGTTTTGTTTCTTTTGGTATGCATTGGACCATTCTGGTACCGGAGGAGTATCGTCGCTTGGCACCGGTGCCGATTTCGATTTCCTCCAAAAGAACAATTGTTCTTGGAGTGTCGTTTTGCGATGCCGTTTGATTTCTTCTCGTTCCACATCCTCCACCTCAATATCGGCATGATAGGGATCCTGTGATGATGAATAAGATTGTTTTTGGTACGGCTCCTGTGGAAACGCTGCTGGTATGGGTGCTTCGGGTACCAGATCTGCAATCCATCCGGCTGTTTGCGCTCCTCCCAGGTAGGAAGCAGCAAGCGCAACGACCAGTACAACCTTGCCAATGGGGCTTCGAAGATTGATTCTTCGTAGTGTTACAGTGGCAGCGACGGCACTACAAGCCACGCCTGTGGAGCGCGTGATCAACTGGGTTCGTCGCTCGGGAGGAGTGGGAGGTGGAGCCGCTTTGGGTGGAGGAGGGCGAAAGCTGTCATCGGCCAAGGCACGGATGGGGCTTTGCAGTAAGAGAAGCAAAGCTACTCGAAACACCAAAAAGAAGAAGCGTCTCATGGTCATAAGTTAGTTGTTAGATACTAGTAGCAATTGCTGGGAACTACACGACGTAGTTGGAAATAGAATGGATTTTCTCTTGGCCTCCTTCCTTGTTTGCTTTCTCGTCGGAGACTGGCACAAATCATTCAGATCCTGTCTTCGGATCTTTTGGGTGTCTACTACAGTAAGGTTGAGGGTTTGGAACTCGATCGAACGGTGCTCTCAGAAGGAAGAAAACGGCTGTTTCAATCTGTGACACCGCCAATCAACAGCGATGCTCACACTTCACCGGCACCGTACTAGACAAGCTAGCTAGTAACCGCTTGGGAATCCTTTCGAAGGTTGCCGCTCATCTTCCTTGGGGCGATGTCAAAATCGGTCTTCACGAAGCCGACTTGAAAAACGAAGCTGGCATTTACAATCCTCAAGCTATCAAGCTATCATCTGTTGATGTGTTTTGGTTGACGCCAAGTCATCACACAGTCTTCCTGTTGCTCTCCACTTCATTCATATTGCCATACTTTTGTATTCTGCGAAAGAAGCCTCTTCACAACAACTATAAACATCCATCTATTCACACGGTATCTAATAATAAAGAAGAATGGTCGTCGGTACCAGTATTCTGGCCATCTTGGTGGCAATGACTGCCATTGCTGTTGGCATGTTTGTATCCTCCAATCGCCTGGTGTTTGGATTGCCCATAGCCTCTGACACGGGAAACGACTATTCCGAATTCATCAAAACGAAGGACGACGTCTTGAACTTTTACCTGGAGAAACATCACCGCCAGATTGGAGATGACTTTGTGCCCTACAAAAATCACTGTCTGCGAGTCTTGGCATTCACCAAGTACCATTTGGCGCAAAAGAATGTCCATTTGCCACCTCATATTTACAATATTGTCGCCATGGCACTGGCATACCATGACATTGCGCTCTGGACGGACGGAGAACTCAACTATCTAGAGCCATCTGTGCTACGAATGAACGAACGTGTGTCGAGAGAAATGAAAATCTCCAAACAGGCCGAAGGAGATGAAGGCACAGGCTATGTCCCACAGGTCGTTCATTGGGCGAGCTTTCAAAATGATGCCGAAGTCGCCAAAGCAATCATCATGTACCATCACAAATTCACCGACTACGACTACCAAACGGACGAAACGGGAAATCAATCCGCAGCCAAGTTGGTCGACAATATGAATGAGATTGTCAATGCCGTCCGGAAAGCGGATTGGGCAGATGCCACCATGGGGATTGTACGATTTGGTTTGCCACAAGAATTGCTGGCAAAGGCATACGAGACCATACCGGAAGCAGGCTTTCATAATGTACTCGTTGGCATGGGGCCTCGATTATCACCCGACAATGTCATGGGTCAGCTGGAAGTCATGAAAATTATCAAGTGGTAACTCCTGTAGAGGGTTACGTTGAACCCTGCAGGACGACACCCTGCCACACAACTGAGTAACTCCGAAAAACAAGAAAAATGGGATTGAAACGAACATAGACCTACAACCAACCGCCTGGACGAGAAGAGTTCTACACCGGTGGCAAAAAGGGTGTGAAAGACGGGTCAGATGACAATCTACCGGTACAATTGCATGGTACATTGTAGGCTAAACTCTTTAGGCTTTCTTATGCATATTGTTGTCACTCTCCTCTGGCATCTGTAATGCACGGGTGACACTCTCATAATCTTATGGCGATGGCCTTGGAGCAGCTAAGATTATCCTCTGCTGTGTTCCTATTGGGTTACAAGATTGAAGACGTTCAGTTATCATCTCTACATAATATGTACTGCTGGGTAGAATAAATGTCCAGCGTTTTTATGAAGGTGGATTTGGGCAGACAACTAAGACTTTTGGTGTGTTCAACCATCAGCATTCGTCTGCCGATTCATCCATGCTTTCGGGAACATGTCATCAGGAATCATCATCTCATGACGAAAGCCAAAGGTGCGTTGATGATCTCGGGTATAAGATGTATCTTCAAAGTGAAAGATCGACCGAGGAACATCAAAGAGGAGTTCGGATATCACAATGGATGATTGCCATTCGTCATCGTAGACATAGTAGAGTTCTACGAGGTACAGCGTCTCGCCTTTGGGTGATTTATAGCGCTTGATGGGCCGACAACGATGGTAGTCGTCGTCGCCTTCAGGCAGACCATTGACGAGACGGAAGGTATCATGACAATACACCTGCAAGTGATCGCCAATGCCGCCCTCATCCTCGGTTGGGACGTCAGCGTCGAGAGCCTTCTGCATTTCGTAGGAAACCATGTACTTGTCAGCACCCTCTGGCTTTTTCCAGTTTTTCACATGGTCTTTCCAAGCAGCTTCCCATTCGGGACCATAGTCAATCATAATTTCCTCGTTTGCTTCAATGTCACGCAAGGCTACAAAATCAAACTGCAGGCCAGAATGACTTTCTTCCAACCAATCGTCTGGGTGCATCTCCATCCACTCCGGGTTTCGCATCTCTTTCTTCGTCCATTGGATCCGTGTGTTGGGAGCATCGGGAGAATGGTTGATGAGAGATGACAAAAGCCCGTAAGGTGAAAGCAAAATTGTGGAATTCCGGTGTCCAAAGCAGTAATTGAGCAAAAGCTGATGGTGAATTGGTCGAGAGGCATTCCGATGAATCAAGCCATCCTCGTTCTCTGGCAAGACATCATACATGACGAGTTCTTTTTTGTCTGCAATGTGGATCAATGGGGCTGGAGAAACCAAGCCGTCTTTTGGGATGAACCGTGTGGCAAAGACACCTCTTCCAGCCTGTGAGATTGTCGACTTTCCTGGTTTGATGTTGTCCATGCACTGGCCATGCTCTTCCAGCCATGCAACATCACGGATGCTGCGTTTGTAGTTTCGCCATTGTGTTCCACCCATTGCCATGACCTCATCCAATTCAGAATGGTTTCTTGGCAAGGCATTGAGCATTCTAGTTTCAAATCCCCAATTGGTGATGACATCCCACAAATCAGCTTCCAGTTCGTTTCTCAAGTGTTTGGGTACAGTTTGAAAGGCTTTTTCGCGGAATTCAAAGTAGCCCTCTACAAACTCGTCTGCCTGCGCGTAGTGACGATGCATGGGCATGAGACCATAGATGTATTCTCGGGTTTCAAAGTAGTTCTCGCCGTAGTCAATGTAAAGTTCCTCTCCAGCTTGGATACTTCGTATGGCTTTTGATTTGCGATCGTGGTACGGTGTGATGGCTCCAGCGCCAGGATCTTTGCTGCGATGCATTCCACCTTCATCAATCTTTGACCAAGTATCTACAACATTAACGAGGGGCAGATCACAGTTGATGGCAGCTCCAATTCCAGGAGAGCATCCTTGCAAACCAGATTGATAGCCGTTTTCTTCTGTCATGTGAGGGAAACTGGAGTCACTATAATAAAGGAGTCAAGATGATGTACAAGAGATCATCAGAGAGGCATGACACAAACCGCCAAATTCGTTTTGTATGCAAAGTGAGAATACCCATTCCGAGTGCAGTCTCCTTACCTCCACGTGTACTCTTCCCACAGAAAGTTTTCAATTTCAAATCCACTATGCCAGTCAATCTCAGATAGTGGGATGACAACGTCCCCTTGAGTGACAACTTCATGTCGTTTGTAGGCTCTACCAGCAAACATCCCCAAGCCAGCACCCGGAATTGTGGATGGCGCGAGAAACACACCACAAGATTTTGCATCCGGAACTGCCCGATCCGAGAGCCACCTCAACAAAGGATCTTCTTGTTCGTCTTCACCATTTTTCTCATTCGCATCTGTTGCATCAGCATCCGTTCCCTTGGATGCTTGCTTCAGCCCAGTCTCTCGGGTGGTGTGGTTTTGCGTTTGCTTGTGACGATGCTGATGCGCTGGAGCTGTAGGAGCCGCATCCGCCATGCCCATGATGGTGTTGCGAGAGCACGTGCCATCTGCAGAGCATTCTTGTGAATTGCCGCTCTCAGAGCTTGGCGGGGTCGTTGGACCTGAAAAGGCCATGGATGTGGAGGCTATCACACCCAGTGATATCGACAACAACACCCATGATAGCAGATTGTAGCCAGTAGGAAAGCTGGAAGGAACACCTCTCATGACGGAAACAAATGAAATGAGTGGAACTTTGTTGGAAATCTAATCGAAAGAAGGCCCAAGGGAGTGCTTGCGATGATGAAACAGCAACGTTTGGAAGGCCTCACGCTGGAAACACACCGCCAACAATACAATGTAGTTGAATCGAATCTTCAATCAATCAATCAATGCAGACTGCTAGCTAGACTACACCAACTTTTCTTCTTGGCCACATTCATTCAAATTATCTGACAATCGCGATGATGGAGACGATAGATGTGCACAAGTGAGACAAATCGAGGAAGCCCAAACAATCCAACGGTCGCCAAGCCGATGCATCGGGCGGGGTTGAGTCCCTTCACAAAAGGGACTCCTCTACCGGTACAGCGTACCCACAAAGTGTAAGGGGGTTTTAGAGTAGGGAAATTAGCTAAGTGTTGGTGGCCCACACCCATTCCGCGGTCCCGGTAGTCTACTAGATGTTAGATAGCTAGCTACTATTGGGTTATTTTCAGTTTGTTATCTAACTAGAAGGACAGCTCTAAGGACTATAGATTGCCATGGATGTAAGTGATCTCATTACACTTGATAATTTCAACGGTAAGGGCGAGAACGTTCTCGCTCTTGTTTCAAGCGTCTCTCCTCCTTGAGACGTTTGGATCGTTCCATGGCTAGCTTCTTCTTGACGGCATACCGTTTGGCTTCCGAGAGACCTGGGCGGTCTGCTTCGGTGGACAACTCGTCAATGTTCTTTTCCAATTCCTTCAACAAGGGTGATGAGACGGTCGCTTCTTCGGATTTTCTCGAACCCCGCCTTGCATTACTGGGACTATTGGCTCCCAGAGCCACAGGGGAGAGACCTGCTCTGGATTTGGCATTGGACAGGCGACGAGGAGATGGTGTTTTGTTAGGACTAAATTTTGTTGTCACTGTTGGTCTCGAAGGTGTGGTCGCCTTGGGTGGTGTGGCTTTGGCCCTGCTAGAGGCGGTTGGTCTGGCAAGATGAGGAGGTGGTGGCGGCGGCGGTGGGGGGGGAGGAGGGGCAACTTTGGCAAGTTTGGTTTGAATCGCAAGGCTTGATGGAGCTTCTTGAGCGGATGTGGTTTGAGCTTTCTTATTCTCATCAATCACAGAAGCAACGGCATCATTCGAGATGACTTGTGGTACCATTGGACCGGCGTCGGTTGCAGATTGTGGGGTGTTCGACAGCTGGTCCCGTAGAACTTGCAGTCTTGTATTGACCTTTTCCTTAACTTTGGACGTCATGCGGTTTCGCATATACTGTAAAACATACGGAGTGCTCTTGTCGAGAACGTCATATCGAATCATTCGTTGCGGATTGCCACGGAGATCCAGCGCCTTGAGCTTTTCCAAAAGCCCTAGAGTCATGGGCACCATTTCCATCTCGTTGTTTTCCAACTTGAGCGTTTGAAGCTTGGGGCAACCAATCAAGAGCATAAGAGGAAAATCGTCTCCTCCCAGGTCTTCAATGCAATTGTCTGATAGACTCAAATGCTCGAGACAGGGACTGTACAGAGGATAAGGTGCATCCACAATGTTGCGGAGAGATGAGATCCGGTTCCGTGACAAGTTGAGGTTTCGCAAACACTTGAAATGACGTAGCAGCTCAGGAGCAAAGCTATCAAGGTTGTTGGAGGACAAATCCAGTACTTGTAGCGAATCGGTGATCATGTTGCTTTTGGGGCTTGTGTAAAGAATCGAGAACTGAATTGCATGGGAGGTGAGGTTGTTGCGTGACAAGTACAGGTGCGAGAAGGAAAGTTCACGAATGTTGGGTGGCAGGCTGGCAAGTCGATTGTCCTGCGCTTCCAACCTTTTTAGCTGCGGAAGAAGCTGAAACCAATCACTTTCAATGGTTTGGATCTGGTTCTTGGCAACATTGAAATGTTCAATCGGTTGCACAATATCGTGTGAGCTGGTCTTGAGCTCCTCCATGAGTTGGAACGGTAGCATGTGAGCATGTTTGCCCTCATAGTTCAGCGATTTCTTCCCCACTATCAAGGAGGGTAGCATAGCAGCCGTCTCTCCGCCTCCGCCATTGGACGAGCTGTTGTTGCTTCGTTTTGATTTCGCGCTGGAATTGGAGGATGCGCTCGACACAGTCTCGGTATCATCGCACGGTGCGCTCGTGGACGTGGACTGTTTGCCAGCTTGTTTCGCTGCTGTTTTCGATTCTTGCTCCTCGGCTTTGGCACGGTTTCGCAATCTCGTCAGGATCGCCTTGGTGTCATTCAAGTCTCCTCGAATTCCACTGCTTCGAAGCAAGTTCAAGTTGTTTCCTTCCAGGAACATTGATTGTAGATTGGTTAGCTTTCCTAATTCCAGCGGCAGGCCCTGTAACGAGTTCCGCTGAAGGTCCAATCGATTCAACTGAACCAGCTTGGCCACTGTACGAGGATCCAGTGAAGATATCTTGTTTCTTTGAATCTGCAGCACAACCAACGAGGATGGCATGAGATCCCCATCACCATCGTCCTCGAGGAGACCGTCAATACTCTTGATGCTATTCTCATTGACATTTAGGCGTTGCAATGTAAAGGGAACCTTTGGGATCTGACAAAGTGAATTCTCGCTCAAATCGGCGCTGGTCAACGTCACAAACTCGGTCAAGTCAATTGGCTGCTGTCCATCCAAGTCTGAGAGCAAGCTCTTGGGTGCATGCAGCGTAGTGAGAGACTTTTCAGATGACGAGATTGCCTTCAAGATGAAGTTCAAGTTGAAAATCCGATTGTGGCCCACATTGATACGCTGAAGACAGGGAAGGTGCATGATAGGACTGATACCCGTGGAAGCGATTTCATTCATGGAGATATCCAGACTAACTAACTGAGGCAAGTCAATGGATGTGGAGAAATCCTGGGTACTCTTGAGCGAAGACAGACGGTTTCCAGACAAATCTAGCTCGCGGATTGTCTTGGGAAGATGAAGAAGTGGGAAATTTCCTGTCATTTGGTTGCCACTCAAGTCCAGTGTGGTTAATTGTGGCCATGACTCTGGCAATGTGCTGGATACTGGAAAGGATTGCAGCTGACAACGCCTTGCTCGAAAGATCTGAACGGATCGATATCTCTCGAAACTGTTGGTGCTGAGATGATTTTCAGTAGTCTCCATGACAGGAAACTCAGTGATGCCTTCATTATCTGAGAAATCCACAAGTACTAGAGTCTCTGCAACGTGGGCTTCCCACGGCTTGAGTTTGTTGGGATTGTCCAAGGAATAGTCCACAGAATCAGCTAAAGAAGGAAAGTCGAACAGTGCTGTGGGCAATGGAGTTGCCAATCCTGAATCGGATACCTGTAGCTTGCCACTGGTTCTAGCCCGGCCGATAGCATGAATAGCTTTCTCACTTGATTTGGGTTGTTTGTTGTTGGTAGGAGAATGTTTGACTGGTGAGGCTGAAATTGGAAGCACCACATTTTTCTTGGGGACTTCTTCCTTCCTACTACTCGTAGTAGGTTTTGATTTCCCTTTGGAAGCAATCTTATCTGTCTGTTTCTTCGGAGCGTCCGATGATTCTGTGGAATCGTTGCTACCAGCATTGGGAATCCCATGAGCAGCAGCAAAGGCAGGGTTCAATTTCCCAATGCGAGACCGAATACTTCCTCGGCTTTTCGTCGCCATGGGTGGCATGGTCGACAATGGAGAATGGTGACTCCGATCAACAACTATTCGTTGTTATAGTCTAACTTGTGGGATAAATGGAGTGCTTTCACTTGGAGAAGAGATGGGAGACGACGAGACGATGTTTCAAGGCCGCTTTTCTCGCATCAAAAAGATTGTTGAAGTCAAAGAGCAGCCGTTAAACTTCGCGGGGGGAGCTGGCAGCAGCCACAATCCCCGCATTTCTGCGTTTGCCACCAACCCAGTTCAATTCCGCACGAGCACTGGCTACCTGGTACCAGTAGTGGGGCTGATTCTCTATCAAGCAAGAACTGCTATTACTAGTAGTTTAAAAAAGAGCTAGCTACTAGCTTGGCGCAGACAGCCAGAAACACAATGACCAATTAATTACCTGCAAAGGCATCACAACACAGCACCAAGAGCACGCAATTTCAACACAATCATTCAGCCCAAATCATCATCCAAGGAACCGCACCATTCCGCCATGTCATCCAGGGAAAGAGTCAGGATGCTCATATCTTCAAACACTTGAAGAGATCCCTTGGCGGTTTTGCCGTTCCTCTCTATCAGCCTACCTTTGGTCCATTTGTGTTTCCCGGTCAAAACGATAACGTTACCCCCCGACTTGGGCAATGCTGTCTCAAGATACCTCTCTGGTACGTGTTCCAACACCGCATCCTTTCCTCCATCCAACATATCCATCCGCAATGTAGCCCCGTGTTTCCGTGTGACGTCCACAATCACGCCCTTTTGACGGAAATAGCGCCTTCCAAGCTTTTCCGTCACCACTCGGACACGAATGTTGGGAATGATCCACATGGGACTATCGCTGCTTTTGTTGTCGTGTCTGCTATTGCTGGAACGCTTCTTGTCTCCTTCATCCCTCCGCGAATCTTTGCGCTTTCGCTTGTCGCGGTCACTCTCACTTCCGCTTCCACTGTCATCACGGCGACGGCGTTTCCCATTGTATTTATCGTCTCGTCTCCGATCATCCTCATCGCGGTCCCTCCGCTTTTTCTTATCTCTGCTATAATCCCTGTCATCTCTCTCTCGATCGCGTCTGTCTCTTCTTCGGTCTGACTTTGGATCATCTCTGGGACTCCGGCTACGGTCTCTATCATCATCCCGTTCTTTTCGCTTTCGATCGGACTTTCGGTCATCTTTGCGCTGTCGATCGGGACTTGTGCTGCGACTGCGATCTCTACGTCGACGATCTTCTGGACTGCGGTCTCGCCGGCTCCTTTCGTCGCGTTTATTGTCATCCTTTGGGGGTCGTGGTTTGGGTAAAACAAAGGGTTCTTGTGCCAACTCGGACCGTGGCACCAAAGGTCCCAACTTTCCCTTTTTGATGGAAGTGGGCTCCGCCTGGCCTTCCAACTGCGCCAACGCCATATTCAAGCCTGGAACCCCCATGAGCTGAACCAGTTTGGCTCTTTTTCTTTTTCGGCTGCCAGTATTATTATTGTTATTGGCGTCATTGTCATTATCTTCATCCAACAGATACACAATGCTCCCAATTTGTCTCGTTTGTTGCTTGTCCTGCTTTTTCTGCAATTCTCGTTGTTTTTCAAATTCTTCTTGTTGTCGTTTTTGGTTGTCAGTCAACTTTTTCTTTTTGTTCTTGTTTCTTCCCGTCAATACGGATGGCATATCCAAGGCATTTCCCACTCCACCCGGTGCCTTGGGAATAGCTCCCAAGCCCAACCGTGAGGGTCGTGGAATACTCCCCATCATTTGATTGGAATCTTGTGGCTTTTGTTCTGCCGATTCATTCCATCCCATCCCACGCAGCAATGCCGCTCCAAATTGGTCAATGGGAATTTTTTCGTAGGCTTCGTCGTCGGCTTCATCCGGAAGTTCTTCCAATTCTCGCTCCAAGTGGTCTTTGATATTGTTGTTGTTGTTATTATTATTACTCGTAATCCGCGCAGCACTGGTCACATTGTCACTGGAGGAAATGACTGGTCCAGCAGCTTGGCCTCCTCCGTTTGTGGCATTATTCCTATTAGCGGATGACAAGACCGCTTCCAAGACTTCTTCGTCTTTGACATCCCCATTGTCGCCTTCTTGTTTGACTGTAGCATCAGACGTGTCTTCCTGCTTGACGCCATTATTTTCTCGTTGTTGTTGTCGCTGCTGTTGTTTGCCTTGCAACTCCTGCCGGATCCGATCGACCAACGTATTGGCGGGTTGCGTGAGAGGAATCACCAAAGGTTCCTTGACATCTCGAACTTCCGTGCCATCAAACGAGCGAATTTCTTCCCCATTATCATCGTCTTTTTCGGTAGCATGACCAAAATCACGAGCGGATACCTCCTTATTGCTGGACGATGTCTTTTTCTTCTTCTTGCCGCCCAGAGAAAAGGCAACCTTGCCGTTGGTCATGGCTTTTTACTGTTCCGTGTTGTTTGGTTGCTTGCTAAATGGAGGGCACACAAGGCTGACGGCGACGGACAATAATGGATGCAATGCTACATGTATGGGTGGTGGGTTTGACCAAAGTTGGTTCCTGATGGTGGTTGTGGCATTCGAGGAGTGTGACAATGCCAATCGATGACTTTCAAAACATCCGCTCAGCTGGCTTAAACTGAAAACTCATGAGGGAGCGGGTTAGGCAGGGCTCCGGCTGGGTAGGTAGGCGACAGTACCGAGTGGCTCCGCTCTAGTAGCGAGCATGAGCCAGCGGTAGATCTAGTTAGCCAGCAGTTGGTTCATGTTGTTGGTTTCTTGGAGATGGAGTTGAGCTGGTTGTGTGTTCAAAGCTAGGACGACTTATACCAATAGTCTAGGTCCGAGATTGGGTCCAAGAGTGGGGGCAGCACACCGCCCACGATACATGTTAGGTCTGAACTGACCTGCAAGTGGTACATAGGCTGCAAGAACCATACCAAAACCAAGCACCGTTGCCCACATAGAAAAGATTCATGAGTTACAACGAAGAGGCAAGACTCATGGTCACTCTAGATACATGTAGATACCAATAAATATTCTTCTATTACCCAATCAATCTCAGACATGCATAGCCATCTGGCATATACAACTCTAGTAGTGGACTGATGGGGCTGTGTATGGTATCCCTTCAGAAGCTGTTGCTTTGGAAATGGGCAGGTTGCTTCTCAATGGTCTATCATAATATATGGATGTCTGGCAACATGACTTTGGCGACCGGATAGACGACAATTCTCAAGCTACATGTACGTGTACATGTTGTAAAGCCTCCAATTTTGGCAAAGGTTGGCTATTGTTGGAGCTATCTAGAGCTCTTTCCAACTGGATCTTTGTCGAAAGCAAAGCCCTGCGAAACAAATAGGAGACAAGGAGGTCATGATCAGTCCCTGTAATTTAAAAACAATTGTGGGAAACAACAACTTTAGCGCCCCAAGTTTATGCTAGCCGCTGTGCAGGCTTGAGACTTCACGTCCCAACAACCATGCAAAATGCAAACAAGCAACCAAGCTACGGAGACGGTAGTACCACTGTCACCATCCCCACGAACCACCGAGCTGCGTTTCCTTATTTGAAGTTCACGTTTTTACTTTGAGGGGGGCTTTTGTTGGCCGACTTTAGAAATAATAGAAGCACCGGCAAAGCTACCGGCAACCGGTGCGGAGTGGTTATTCCTACTGTTAATAAAAGCTCATGTACCGCTGAGCGCTGAGTAGATCTGGACTATCGTGGTGCACTGTGAAGCTGTGAAGGACACAATGAGTGACGAGTCTCATTATTTGGTGAATGTCTTGGACCTTCACGCCTTCCCGTGTTCTGTTCGGTACATGTATCACAATCACAAAGTACTGGTGGCAGGTGACAGGCGACTGGTAAAAGGTGAAGCTGTGAACTGTGAAGCCTTCCCGTTCTGTACATACATGTGCCTTCTGCATTCTACCGGTACGATCTTGCTATGAAGTTTTGGCCCAATCTATCTGTTGTCTGTAGTCTAGCTAGTAGCCATTCAGAAATAGTATTCTTGCTGCTGCATCATCCATCTTCACCAGCGTTGCTCGTAGAGCTGCTCGTAGTAGCTTCTGGTTGCTGGTAGGCTTTCCTGCTACGTACTCTACAACTTGCTATGTGGAGCTGCTGCTACTGCTCTGTGTAATGTATTAATACTACATGTACTAGCTAGACTAGTGGGAGTCTAGCTCAAAAGTTCAGCTTGCACAGATCACTTAAAAATGGTATTAATAAAGTACTGCTTAGACTTTTCTTGAGGAGCTTGTCTTCTTATAGTTCACGGGAGCTTGGCTTCTTTAAAGTTCACGGGAGCGGAGTGTTTGCAGGTTATTGGTATGTTGCGTTTACCAACGAATTAAAGTGATGGATTCACTTTTACAGCTGTCGTGTCGAGGTTCACTCGCCCCTTGTTCTTTGATGAAGGCTGTGCAGAGTGGCCACTGTGGCGATGCCGCGCATCCATCGACCATCGAACGAGGAAACAACAATGTAATGTACGTCATGCGCAGTCTGCAGTCACTACTAGTAGTCTACATAGTCTACTCGTACTCAACAAAAACTATGACATTGTTCCCTCCGTCGTCATGGTCGTACCGGTACCGTGCCGGTACTGTACGGAACGAGCAGGCACATTACGAACTTTGTGCATTGTACTTTCTATTTTTCTTAAGGGCATCGCTCGAGGGATTGACTTGAGATCTTCAAGGTTCAACGATGTACCGGTATCAGTAGCTGTATCAGTAGATTCGATTCGATTCGGAATGCTGGAAGAATCACAAGGCAGGACTGAGATGATACCGGTTTTACCGTGCTAGGGGTACGGGTACTCGGAGTACTGTAGTAAGCCATACTGTAGTCAATCAGCGAAGCATGGGGCAGAAAGCCTTGCCGGTACTACTGGTAGTGAGACTCAATTTGGGCGATGATTCAACATCCACCGGTCTCCGGTACAGCTGTACATGTTTATGACATAAATGTATGATTGACGCGGACGGTGCAGTACGACTGTTACTGTAACATGTACTCTATTTATTTTACTGAGGATAGCTCTGAGGAGCTCTCTGAGGATGGACTCGACTCAGTATCGTACTCCACAGAACTCAGTAAGTATTACTTGCGGTACCGAAGTACATTATTTATTTATATATTGTTGTCTATCTACTTTACAGTACTTTGGAAAACTGGAGTAAAGAGTAGTGCTCCACTACTCCACCAGATAGCTAGATAGGTCTAGCTACTAGCGGTATGGTACTCTATTTTAATTAAAATAGTAGATGGATAGCTGCTTCCAGTTGATTCGATTCGATTCGATTCTAGTCAGAGTCGAAGCGCTTACCAGTGAAGGCAGATTGTATGCAGAAACAAATGTACACGTACAGTAAGCTTACCGGTAAGCACCAGCCACCAGGTTAGCCGGAACGGTAGCATAGGGTAGCAGCGCAGCAGAAACAGTACTGTATATGACAATTGCAAGTACAGTCGCAGGGTACTTAGAGACTCAGGTATTTAATAAGTTTTAATTAAAGGAGCTACTTGGATTGAATAATTCAAGTACCACATCCAAAGCATTAGGAGTGGCCCGAAATATCCAGCAACGGCAAAAGCTTCCGTTTTGCCGCACACAGAAGATGTGTGAATGAATTTGTTCCTACAGTTGTACCCTGCGGCGCTGGCTGCGGGAGTGCGCTGCCGTTCTTCCGTTGATGCCACCGGTAGGTATTGTTTGGCTTGCCGGCAGTGCTACTATCGAATTCGCATCGACACTAATGGAGTAGCTTGCTACCGATACAGTGACTACCTGGTACCGGTACAGTAGCCACCCCCCGAAGCCCAAATATTGTTTCCGTCAGCTTCAACAACCGTTTTGGAGCTTGGGCTCTCATGTTGCGATCACTCACCCAGCCAGCTGCTGGGAAGACCAACTAGCTAGTCTAAAATACTTGGTTGGGCTTCTGCGGTTCTCTTTATTAAACTCACAAGTGCCTGGCGTCCTGGCGTAGGTTTTAACTACAGCCATGTATGCTACTATGCAAATGCCTTGGAGCAAGCAATTGCTATATTGAGCCGGCTATTGAGCTTCGTGCAGACTTGGAGCTGCTACTGATGCTGGTAGCGCTTCTCCCGCGAGACTAAGTTTAGTAACGTCTATCTTTGCGAAAATTGTTTTCTCGTGGCGATCTACTGCCGATGCCAGCTGCTACCGGTGGCCATGGGGCTACCGGTACTAGCGCTACCATCACATCAGCACATACATCAGCTATCACATCTAACTACAGTATGCATCCCGGTGGCATAGAAGGACGGGATGCGTTGAACAAGCTGTTGACAGCAAAGTCCAAAAACAAAAATGAATGAAACGCCACCGGTTCACACTTCACTTTCTAATTCACTTCCGGATCCTTTGGGCTCTCACTGCTCACCACTCACCATCATTGTAGCTGTTTCCGTGCAGTCTGGCTGAGTTGCATTCTCCAGAGGACTTGACTCTAAAGAATAGGGTCCTGTTGTCCTGCTGTTGCTTCTTCTTCTTATAGAGGTTTTTACATGCTGTGACAGCTCTGTGACTCTAACCAGCAGGGTTCCAAGATCAAGATGCCTGGTATTGGAGCATTTTCACGACCAAGATACTTAGAGCAATAGAGGGCGGCATTGAAAGCGCCACTCAGATGCCACAAAAGTCCAGGAGTGAATATTGCCGCGCAGTTTTAATCATGTTTGTGCCAGGGCTTAGCAAGTGCGAACCGGTGAGGGCTTTACTTTTTTAATTTTAAGCGCTTTCGAGGGCTTAGATTTGCCTTGGAAATCAGACCAGTTCAACCGCAACAAACACCAACAAGGACGGATTCAAGATCTTGCATCTTGCATTGTTAGTCTCAGGCTCACAAACAAGGATAGCAGCATCTTCGCATCTCATTTTTTTGCGCAACACGTCCACAAAATTGTCAAGTCTCATCTCGAAACATCAAGCGGCAAAGGCTACCAGCACATTTCCCGTTGTATCCAATTGCTGCTTCCCTCTCTTGACATATTCCGTATCTTTTGCTCATTGGCCTTGAACGACCATCACAACCTCTGAGGATACGTACCCATTTTCTTTCTGATTCCGTTCCATCAAAGTCCATCATCATCAACCATGAATACTTTCGCGAATAATACCATGTCACCGGCTAGTGCTCCTGCCTTGCTTCGCTCCGTCTCGGGTGACGAGAGCGAACTGCCTCCTCTTATGATTGTCGTGCAACCCTCCATCAAGCAAACAAGGACGATGCGGTCGCTTCCTGATCGCGTCCAGAACCACTCCTACACATCATGTCCTGCTGGCCCATCAGCTTCTTCTTCCTTTGGACCTGAAGCAGTCGAAAGCACTGCGGACCTGATCAGCATGTACCGTCAAGTATGGCAAAATCAAGTTTCACCTCTTTCCACGGACATGAGCACCAAGAGACAACAAAGCGACTATTGCTTTGATAACGATGAAGAGGAGGACGACGACGACGACATGAGCGTCTTTTCCCTTGCTTCTTCCTTTTCCATGGATGATCAGCATCTGTTTTCCGAGATTGATTCTATTGAAGTCCGTCGGAAACAGGTGGCAATAACCCCTCGACAGACCACAGAAAGCGACCCAATCATGATTGTCGATGATTTCGACTCAGTCTCCTCTGTGGACACCATGTACTCATTTGACGGAGACCTTACCAGCAAGAAAGCTGATAGGTGCATATGATGCGCTGACGGGCGAGAGGGCAGATAATTGTGCATTACGTACACTAAATGGGCTTATTAATAGATGTTTTACTACTTAGATCCACCAACACATCAGACATCCGCCTTACCATACATGTAGGATAGATCTTGTGCTTTAGTAGTGCATGCAGGATGCTGCTTGGACGGGTAGTGTTGTAGCTTGCTGCAGAGCACATAGCAACATCTGAGGGCAAACGCTAATGGGCACGTTGCCCTGTGTGCTGAATGGCTGAGGCTGACATGGCCTCTGTTGAGCCAGCTGCGGTACTTCTGTAGCTAGCTAGACGGATGCGAAGCCAGCTTCGATAACAGAACTCTAGGATAGGGCCATGTGTGCTGGATGGCTGAGGCTGACATGGTCTCTGTTGAGCCAGCTGCGGTACTTCTGTAACTAGCTAGACGGATACGAAGCCAACTTATCAGTTGCAGCAAAAAGTGAGTATTCTAAATATAATTTACTGGGATTGACAGAGACAAGCCTTAAAGAACTCTAGGACAGGCGATCTCGCTTAAATTTTAAAAAAGAACTCAGGTTACCTAACCAGCGTTACTGCTTTGCTTCTTGTAGTGTATTTGGCACATTCCTCAACACTTCCTTGATGGCTTTGTTTTGGTTGCTACTTGGGAAAGATTACGATCTTGGGTATGCCCACCCGGCAATGCCCACCCAATCGAGGAGATCATCCATGCGCCAACTTTAGTTTTGCAATGGCGGAGGGTCGCTTCTCGAGGAACTACCTCCCGTAATCAACGATCCCCTCGCAGATGACCTGCCGTCCGCGTCGATTGAAGAACGGCAACTGGGAGGTTCAAACTCGGGGAACCACAACAGCTCCGACAGAGGAGGCGAGGACGGACGTGCATTCCTCAACCTGCGATCCGCCTCGGTTGGGTCCGGCCTTGGAGGTGGGGCACGACTTCTTGTGGCTGAAACACTGCCAGCAGAAGGAGCATCTCCTCGGGATGTAGCGTCTCGCCCACTGCCTGCGGGAGCAGATCTCAATGTACGCGAAGAACGGACTTGACTCGTTGGCGGAGGAGGAAGCGAAATGCGATCCGTGGAAGGAACAACAGGGTCTGTGCTCGATGCAGAGACAACTGTGGTACCATAGTCAACAGTAGGACATGACTCGTAGGCTCGATACGAACGAGGGGCTGCAGCATTCGTAATGGTTCTGTTAGGAGTTGGTGAAGACGGCATGGCAAGCAGCAACCTCACGGTGTCGCAGAGCGCTTGGATATCGTCGTTTTCCTCCCCACCGCATGCGAAGGGGTTGGACGGTACAAACGTTCGTCGAGACCGAGGTGCCGAAATGGATCTATCGATGGTGGATGAGGTCCTTTCTCTGGCACCTGTGGCAGCTTTCAATTCATCTTGCGCCCGCTGGAGACGGACACGTTCCTTTGCCAGTTTCTTCTTGGCGTTCTTCAGTTCTTTCTTCAATCTTTCATTCTCGCTCTTGTCTCCGGTGATGTACAAGCGAATGAACTCCATAACGGGTTGGTTGCAAACGGGGCAGGGACAAGCAGCGTTGTACCTCATTGACCTCCAGTTCTGTGAACTCTTGGCTTGTTCCCACCTCCAGAAGCAATCGCAATGGAAACAGTGCCCACACATGGCAGCCCCTATGGCCTCCATGTTTTCATCACTACTTCCATGCTGAATCAATGGTTCCAAACAAATCGCACACGTATCTTGAGCCATTTTCCCTTGGACTTTGGATGGATGCAAAGGGAGAGAAAATAAAGGAGTCAACGAGTAGAATCTGAGGAACAACCTCGACCTGCCCTCTATCTCTAGCTAGCTAGCTGAAGTGGAAGGCATTGTGCGAAAAGATAGGCGACGATTCGATTCCTTCGGAACAACCAGAGAAAGAGAAAAAATGAGTTGGGTTTGGTCAAGTCGTTTAGGGAAAAATTCGCCAATGGAAATAGTGGAGAGGAAGCAGTGAGTGGGGAGGTGCGCTTGGCCAAAAACGGCAAAACAACGGTTTCTATGCATCTTCCGGGTGGATGAAACGGAGCCGTTGCAAATGAGGATTTTTTGAGCGCGTGATTTCCACATTAATTTTGCTGATTTGTCTGCAGTATGCATCATGCCTGTGATGTTGTTGCTTTGTGGGTTGCTCTTGCTTCTCTCACACCAGGCAACGAAGTACACGTGCATAGCTGCGACTACGGTTGTGCCCATCATTTTCTAGACTACTCAGGGCCCTCATCGAGCCAAAATTTTTGGTTTACTTCCTGTTGCCGCATGGCCACCTCATAGCTATTACTAGCAGTCACACTCGGTGGTTGTTAGAAGGACAGACGGTCTAAGGACGCAACTTCTGGGTTTTAGTCCTCCTCACCGGTTGCTTGATGGTCATGGGCGGTGTTCGGGGGAAGGTCTTGCGGCTCTTGCCTTCCAAATGAGCCAGACGAGCAGGGACAAGGGCCTCCCAGCTAGCACGCCCTTTCTTAAGAGGGGAAGGGGGTCTGTGTTGGATCCGCCACCGATCACCGCATCCGAGCTTCCGCTACAAACTGAAGTTGTTTTTGTGATTGTGTATCATGGAGTGTTACTATGCATGTTACGATCCTACTTGTAAAAAAGTCATCTAAGTGCAAGTCAACCTTTCGCTTCGCTGTGAGAGGCATCCATTTGGTGAGGTTGACCTGTATTCATCCGTCGCCATGTTGTCTCTCCGTTTTCCCTGGACTGGTTCCAAATGCAGACCGACCTTTCGCTTCATTGAGAGGCATTCATGTACCCGCAGGAGGTCGATCTATATGCATTCCTTGAAGTCAACCGTTGTCCTGCCAAATTGCTTGGGTTCCCTTCCTGGTCTCCCCCTTCACCTGCCATTCACTTAAAACAGAAAAGAAACACTGTCTTGGCGTTTGGGCATCCTTGGCAAACCGACTCCTCCGCCAACGGTTCGGAGACTGCTCTGACGCACCAGTAGACTCATAGTGCTTCCTTGACGGGCGAGGAGACTTCTTCGGTTCAAAGATCCTGTGGAACTCTTGGAACTGCTACTGCTGCTGCAGCTGCTGCCTGATGTGGAGCAAGAAGAAAAGCTCAGGATGCTGTCTTGGCGTTGGGGGGCCATGGGTAGCAAGGAACGCAGAGGGGCACTGCGGGTGCCAATCCTAGACGAAACAGCAGGTTGGCTCTCCCACCGAGACTCTTCCGCAACCACAGCAAGATCCGGGAATGTCTTGAGAAGATAGTGTCTCATGGTCTTGGACATGCAATTGGGCAATGAAGCGGCATTGTCCGGGACAATGGCTATCGCTGTGTAAGCCGGGAGGCCCAGAATGTTGAAGCTCTGCGCAAGGCTAGGGCTGGCTTGGTCTTCAGGGAGGATTTGGTTGTCCATTGTCAAGATCTCGAGGAATAGAAACAAAGATATTAGTGATGGGTGCTATCTGAAGGCTTTCTTTCGCTCACAAAGAAAAAAATTTATGTGCGATAGCTTCGGTTCCAAATCAAAAGCCATGCTTCCTTATTCACGCAAACACCAAGATCAAAAAATCCAGAAGCAGCAAGTAGTCTAGTCTAGCTAGCTGGCCATTGGCTCAGTACTAGTAGTATTGGTACTAGTGCTACTAGTCTGCTACGGCAACACGGCAACACGGCAACCCCACGAGACACTTCACGGCGAAGTTGCAAAGTTGACAGACCGAAGTCTGCCGCTCAAAGCCGCGGAACAAATTGAAGACTGCGCTCCCTCTAAGTAGCCGAAGCCGCTTTAACGGAAAGAGGCCCTAATATGACCTGCTGCTGGCATAGAAAAGACGATGGAACTATAGTTTGTTAATGGTACTGGAACATAAACAAGATCGTTAAGTACTCATACGTCTTTCATGAACAAATCAAGTTGACTTTTATTCCTTTTACAGATTATGTCTTCGTGGTTTTGTTCTCCTTCTGGACAATGACCAAAGCCAGACACAAACAAGAGACTGGAATGGTGAAAAGAATGCCATTCAAACTTTCCACTAAAAGTGTCACCGGATGCCCGATACAGGTGATACATATGACTTATTGACTCTCGTATTGCTGATTCTTTTTCCTCTAAAGGCCACGTTGTTAGTTTTGAAGCTGATTTGAAGTGTCAAATTCGAAACTACGTTTGTACACGTGACACCGCACCATTGCACATACAATAATACAATAATAGTTCCGGTATCACAGGTACCGGTACTGTACAGCACCGCTCTCCTTACCCAGCTACCGTACCACCGTGCGTACATGTACGGCCGAACAGTACATTACCGGTACAGTAATCAGTAGAGCATGATCCAGTGAGTTGATAGTATCGCGTTCGCGTTGTGTGTTTGCTCCTTTAGAAAGTAGTTAATGGTAATACACCGGTGTCCATAAGAACTAAGGCTGAAGTACTCGGCTACTGGAGTAACGTGTTTGGAATTCTTTAACAAGCGGCAACTAAGTTCGCAAGTAATTGATCCATGCTTTCGAGACTGCCAGGACTGCTGTATGTACTATTAATAATATGAAACTACTAAACTACTGTATGTATAGTGATTTATCTGTTTTTAAAAATCCGAAAGGAGCGAAGCGAACACACGTTTTCACCTTGATTCTTACGTCACTTTATTCACAGATGCCCCAGCGAGAAGGTAGACTTGGATAATAAATCCACCAGTCCCATGAGAAAGATTCTATTTCAGGAGGGAAATGCTTTGAAGAACACAACTTCAGGCTCAACTTCACTATCATACTAGCTAGTAGTTGAAGCGCGGTACAGAGATCCCGAGAGAAGATTATTTTAAACATGATACGAGTACATGATACATGATAGCGGTACTAGCTCTCTAGTAGCCCCTTTGTAAAACTGCCCCAATCAAGAAGGCCGCTGCCGCGTAAATTTGGTATAGGTCTTACCGGTACATTTTCTGCGGTAGAAGTCCAGGTAAGTCTTGAAGTCTTTTGCTGGGTAACCATCCATCATGCATCACACCGCATCTCTGCCGCTTTGGCTTCAACCGGTTCCTGCGTTGGATGAGGAATGAAGCCTGAGAGCGAAGGCGAACGCAAAAACAAAAAGCGCTCTGATCTTTTGTGCTGATCATTTATTTTTAAAGAGAAGGGATGCTGGTTCAGACGGCATCTGATCGTTGGAAATACCCATTAACACACCACCCCTTGACATTTTAGTCCTGAGCATCTCTCTTGGGCATCGCAACACTTGGGGTATCATCTAGAGCTCATCTAGTGACACTGGCAGTTCGCAACCGAGAAACAAGCAGCAGCGGATCAGCGGATACCTTAGGAATCTTCTGGTGTTGTCACTGTAAGAGCAGCTGGTTGTACCACTATTGGATCCATTTCGTTCAAGGGAAGTTGGATAGCAATCAGGATCTTGGTATTCCCATCCATTCACCCTTGGTTTGGTGTGGCCTCGTATTCCACACTTCTCACTTTTCTGACGGCTTCGCCCCGTCAACAAGTGATCGCTACTAGCTAGCTACTGCCAACATCGGTTGTGTATCCACCCATCTACCTGGCTACTCCATCCATCTAGCTAGCAGTTCAACTGGGACCAACAGTTCGCTTCTCAAGAGCTACTGAGCTAGTAGTTGAGATTAAGACTTGGTTGTGTTGACAAGTGAGTGATCAGTCTAAAAGCCTTTAGTAAAGAAGGTAAATCATGAACTGCTTGGAGACAACCATGATGAGTGGACGGCCGTCCCTGAAGATCAGCCTCAGTGATGGGTCACGACGAGTGCCACGTCTTTCAAGCTATGCGAGCTCCATTCGCCCTTCTTCCAGCGATGATGCTTCTAGCAGGCCAAGAAGGAAGGAATTCAAGGAAATGGTCAAGAGAGCAACACCGGCTGACATGAAGCAACTCAAAACGTTTCGGGATGCGAATAGTGGCAAAGGAAGATCTTTCACCATGGCCCGTCCATGTCACAACATGAAGTTCTCTGAAGGAAGCAGAGCCATGATGGCTGCTTGCATCCCCCCTGCCCTTTCGTCCTCCTCCAAATTTCCTGGTGCCATTCGATCCAACTCCTTTGGTAGAGCAGAACAATTCTTGCGAATGGGTCAAGCCGACGAAGATACCGCGACCTCCAATCCCAGTCTCCGTTACCTCATTACAAGAGCACGACGTGGGTCCAGAAGGCCTTCATACTCAGCCAATGCCAGTCCAAACACTGCTACCAGTGGTGATGCCAACAAAGGAAGGCCTCTGGTCAAGTTGAATGGGTCTGCTCGTGACAAGCTATCCGATGCCGTGGCAGAACTGACCCGATCCGCTCAACGACACAAAGAAGCTGCCATATTCAGGAACACCAAGTCCCAAGATACGGTTCAGGACACTTGTGTCTCATCAGACTCCTCTAGGACGCCTCGGCTAAAGAGGAACTCGTCTTCCTCAGAAGCCTCTACTACCAGCCAGAGCTCCTGTGCCGGGCTTGCGAGACCTAAACGGGCTCAGAAGAAGAACAAGAGTCGGAGATTGCTTTCAGGTGCTGGTGATTGTGGAAGAACTCCCTTTTCATCCCCATATGGTCCTACCGAGAATCGTCCCATTCTGCAACTCCCAGATCCAAGCACCATTTCCGACCCGAAAGCTCTCTTTGCAATGGCCCGCAAAATGATGTCCAATCGGTCGTCTGTGCAGTCGCCAGGTAGCGACGATAGTGTTAGTGCTGGCATTTGTCTCGAGCTCCCATCAAGACAGGGCTCCTTTTTGTCATCCAGCAGCAAAGACACGAGCCCCATTGCCTTGCTGCAACACCGCTTGGAAGTGACCAGCGAGGTCTTGAGAGAGACTGAATCCGTCACTCAGGAGGATGGCGAGAAGACGCTGTTGCAAAAGATGACGGAATCCGTGACATCCATCATGGAGGATGATGACGAGTTGTCGTTCTGCTCCACAACCTCGCTTCACTCGTTGCCTTCGGTGCAACAAGAGGCCGCCAACGGGAATGACGATGATTCCATAGCCTTCTCCATCGACTCGGTGCGCCTTCACAAACAGCAAATCGATACTACTACTGGTTCAAAGGGCAACAGTAACCAGAAAGTTGGGGAAGCGGCGGTCGGCAGCCTTGGGGCAACCAGCCATCATCATCGGTTGCTGAGACAAACTGTTGTCGTGGAGTTTGATTTGGACGATGATATTCACTTCCAACGTGGATCCAACGGTGATGATGATGACGTCGAATACGAAGATGAGCGATCTTTCGCATCGGTGAGCTCTCTCAATACCAACCTCTCGGAACGAATGCAAGATCTGGATCTCAACAACGAGTGAACAAGCGATCCGCTTTGGAGACTTCTTTACATTATTAGCTTCATGACTATTATCTATTCTATAACCACTTCATATTATGGGCCTACTGGTACCGGCATCACGTGTTTCTTTAGCTCAGCTGTCGTAACATGTACATGCCTTGCATTGTTGTCGTGACCGTTGACAACGTTTCTGATTTGGCTGTAGCAACGCCATTCCTTCCAGTTGGTCCGGCCACCAACACTCAGGCACCGTGTCTACCCTGGTGTGTGTTAGACCGACCATGCCAGGACAAAGCCGGAGAAGGCACTGTAAAACTGCTCAGTAGCTAGTAAGCCACTACTTACTTGCTTATCTTCTACCTACATGGAAGCAAAGCCCTGTTACTTCTTTTGTTTGGCAAAGTACGTCTCCAGATGTTGTCGTGTTGGTCTTGAGAAACCGTCGTACGGCTGCATGCCGCCGTCTATTCGCAGTGCATACTCGTAGACGGCGTCGTCAAGAGCTGACTCCTGGTAATCCCAATCACTGTCATCAACCTGATTGACAAGCGTTGCCAAACGACCCTTGACAGGAGGCGATATTCGGATTTTGTTAATGGGTGATTTCCATCCATGTTTCTTGGCAAACTTGGCATAGGAAGCTGCAAAATCTTCCATGAACATGATTGAGTCAAACTTTTGCAAACGTTTGAGAGTGTATTCAAAGTCGTCTCGTGTGAGACTGTACTTGGGTTTCTCGCGACACCGAGATCCGCAAATCTTTCGCAACATAAAGTTGTCTTCGTAGAACCATCGGCACCAAGCTGTAAAGTTCATGGGATTGGCGTATGCCATGACAGGGTCACGCTGCCATTGTGCCCACATGGATAGGTATCGAGCTCTGGAGTTTCGCAATGTTACCACGTAGTCGTAATGATTGGTATCCATGGCGTCGTACATGTCATTTTCATTGGCGACGAAATCAAATTTGCTCGTGTTGAAAAAGGCTTCCTGCGCCTCGAGCGTGTCCTTTCCTCCACAACATCTCCAATCTCGCTGTGTGAGGCCATTCCTTACGGGTACCGAGAGTCCATTACGTTTTGCCGCGTCCATAAAGCTGGTACCTGCAGTTTTGCTGAGATGCAGGTAGTAGATGATCTTGTCATTTGGTTTTTGACGCCTCTTGAGAAGAAGAAAATCTCCCACGATGGAACACTTGTGAAAGATGTAGTTGACTTCCTCAAAGAAGTTGACAAAGAATGGATTTGCAGCCGCCAAGAGTGCAACAATAACAAATACTAATATCATCATTCTCTTTGATAAACGGACCGTCACCAACATGAGCCTCCTGTGGCGGGGCCTTTCGACTGGAAGAGTGGGTTGTGGATGCGATGTTTGGTTGTCAAACGACGAAGCGCCGCGCCTCTTTCTGGGTCGCAAGAAGGTAGAGAAGCTCATCTTTCTTTCCTTCTCTTTCACTGATACATACAAATGAACTTGGCCTGGGTACGATACCGGTATTCCTCGCCTTTGAACAGCAACACTGGCAAACTCCTGGATGGAACCCAATGCTTGGTCAAGAAGGACCGGTTTTGGCGAAAGCACGGAGACCAAAGAACGAGAGCTGGCACCCCTCACCTGGCGCCTCGAGTCGTGCTTTACTAGGGTGAAAACTATCTTTCCCACGCTGTCAAAGATCGAGAATTGCGTGAGGAAACAGGTTTCCACTCCTCTTCCCCTTGCCTGACACTGGAGTCTACAAGCAACATATGCCATCCATTTAGCTGAAGGGAAAATGGGAGCTACCGCATCGAAACCGGAAGATGTCGTTGTCGAGGAGGGGACATCGGATGATGGTAACGACACTGATTGCTCGGGAGAAAAGAATCAGGACAGCAAGGGCATCCCGGAGTCACAACGTGGGCTGGAACCGGAAGGTCGGTTCTTGTTCGAGTTGTCGTCTGACGACGATGACAGTGACATGTATCCTGGCGAAGACGATTTCCCAAAAAGTGGAGTTCGCCTCTCTCATCTGGCTGAGTTCATCGAGGCCTGTGGTGGAAAGCAAGAGCTGGAAGGCATGACCACAACCGATATCTGCGAGAAATTCGTCAAACCATGGACAGAGGAAACGCAAACTTCTTTTTGTGACTGGTTGAGCATAAATGAACATCCTGCAGTCGGGAAGGCCAATGTATTTATCAGCCATGCTTGGAAGTGCAAGTTCTTGGACGTTATGGACGCTGTGGTAACTCATATGGAACAACGGTCCAATATCAAGAATGATGACCCCATCATCTGGTTCTGTCTTTTCTCAAACAATCAACACGCAGCAAAAGTCTTAGACTTTGAATGGTTCCATTATAGCTTCAAATCAGCTGTAGAAGAAATTGGGCATACAGTCATGGTGCTCAGTCCATGGAATGACCCACTACCATTTCAACGAGCATGGTGTATCTGGGAAGTCTACTGCAGTGCTACCCGAGACTGCCCCTTTGAGATTGCAATGAGTGAAACAGATCGTCTTCAATTTCTGAATGATGTTACTCATGATACCAATGGTGCTATGAATCGAATGTTGGCCACTGTTCGTGCTGAGCAAAGCCAGTGCTTCCTCGATGAGGACCGCGCAATGATATTTGAGGCTACAGAGCAGACGATTGGCTTTTCCAAGATTAATTCTATGGTCTTTGAACGGTATCGCTCGTGGGCCAATGAAGTATCAACGGATGCCATGTTGAAATCCATGTCAACTCTAGGTCTGCTTTATCAAGGGCAGGGTCATTATGACAAGGCATCACATTTCTTACAGGATTGCGTGGGAAAGGCAACCAAAGATCTCGGGCAAACCCATCCTCACACGCTCAAGTGCACCAACGACCTTGCATGTGTCTACATGGATCAAGGAAGATACGGTGACTCCAAAGATCTGGTTCGTAAGTGTCTTCAAGAAAGAACTAGGAAGCTAGGAGAGGACCACGTAGACACACTAAGATCCATGGATACGCTGGCACGATGGAACAGTGCCCAGAGCTACAACCTTCAAGCAGAGTATCTTTTGAAGCAGTGCCTGGCAAAGAGGACAGTCCTTCTTGGGGGGGGGACCATCCGGAGACGCTGGCTTCCATGAACAGGCTGGGTGCGGTGTACATGAGATTAAAAAAGTACGATTTAGCCAAAAGGACATTTCAAGATTGCCTAGAACGAAGGCAGTCCGTGCTCGGGGAAAATCATCCAGACACGTTGTCATCTGTCAACAACTTGGCAGTTTTGTACATGCGACAAGGAGAGAACAACACAGCTCTTGTTCTTCTAGAGCAATGTTTGTCAAAGCGACAAGAGATTCTCGGAGAGGACCATCCCGATACCCTCACTCTATTGAACAATGTCGCATCGCTGAACGCAGAGCAAGGGGACTTTGAAAAGGCAGCCATGCTCTTGGACGCTTGCTGCGAAAAGAGAAAGGCTATTCTAGGAGAGGCGCATCCGGACACACGGGCAGCTACTGACAACCTAGAGTTCCTGTCCCGCCGGCAAGAAGGCAACGTTGGCGACTCGGGCTCTGTCTCCTATACTGTCGAGGAAAAGGGGCTTGACAACGTCTCTGTTTGCTCGGTTATCAAATCTGTATGTTCGGTTGTGAGAGTTGGCAGTAACGCTGGCTCGGTTGTGAGAGTTGGCAGTACAACTACTGGGTCGGTTGTGAGAATGGCCAGTAGCGTAAAGAACGACAACAGCAGCGTTGTCTCCGGCCTGAGAAATACTGGTGGAGGTGGAAGTGTGGTATCTGGCCTGAGGAATGGTAGCGCTTTCTCTGGTCAGAGGAACGACAATAGTGTGGTCTCTGGTCTGAGGAATAGGGGTGGCAGCGTGGTCTCTGGTCTTCGAAGTGGCATTGGCAGCGTATACTCTGGGCTTAGAAACAAGGCAGTGAACCATGATACGCCGAATCAAACAGTCCCTGTGCCAGCAGAGATTCAAATTTCAGTTGCAGAGGAAGGGGCAGAAGATATGAGCGGAGGCGAAGACCCACCAGCTGAAGCAGCACAAGAAGCAGATGATTCCGAGAAGCAACAGCGCAAAAAGAAGCCTATTCATTGGATGATGAAACGAATAAAAGGTAAATGAAAGCGCCTCTCGTTCGTCCACTCTGCTAGCGAGCGAGCGACCTTGTTCCGGATGCTGGCTGCGAGAGCCTAAATCGGCATTTCGTTGCTTCCAATCAACTCATGAGGAAGAAGAAATTGGACGAGAAAAAGCACGTTTACTATGTAGTATGACATCTATGCCATTCCCGAACTAGGGCGGGTGCCCAAAGGTTCTGGAACGTTTTATTGTAGCAAGATGGAGCAGGGTGGGCTCTTTAGTTGGGGAAGAAGTTCTCAACATTTCCAAGCTTGTCGTGGACCATGAGTCCCAACAAACCCATTTGGGCGGCACGTCCTTGGTTGATTTCAAGAGCACGCTTGGTGAGCTTGGTCTCCTCATCGAAAGAGTCCCAGCCGAAGTCAAGGGCTCCATTACGGAAATCACCAACGTGTTCATTTCCAGTTCCTTCAATGTCCTTCATGACAGCAAGCTCCAAAAGACCAACGAAGGCCAAGACTTGGAGGGCACCGGCCACAGGGACGGCGAAGGAAGCATCCCATCCGTATCCGAGGTCGGAGAACTTGGTTCCAGAGTAGTCAATGTCTCCTGGAAGGTAGACTCCGGCGGCGTTGAGAAGGTATCCAACAACTCCAAGCATACAGATACGTCCGTGCTTGATCTCAACATAACGAAGGCGGTCGAACTTTTCTTGGTCTCCATCAGCAACCATACCAAGGGGGTCAAAGAATCCAAGAGGAGCTTGGGCACCAAGTTCGTCTTCGAAGGCCATGTTGGTGGCGACCGAAGTCTTGGCGGCGTTCTTTGCGGGGGCAAAGGCAGCGGCAGAGGCGATAAGGGATGCGATGATGGCGGTCTTCATTTTGATGTTGTTGTTTGTTTGAGTTGACGAATCAAGAAAATTGTGAGCTTTCATATTTCTTCAAACCCTTTCATGCTTCGTTGGTGGCTTGAAGACGAAAGAAGTTGGATTTTTGGCGCCGGCCAGTGTACTGAACCACGTGGGCAAAGGTTTGGGGATTTCGAGAGAATTGGGATTTTGGTGCAACTTGACGAACGGTCAATCTGGTTGACTGCAGGAGTCGATAACGGCATCTTCGTAACGGCTTTTGTTCTTTCTTCTGGAAGGTTCTGGGAGTGTCACGAACAGCTGCTTCCGGCCAAATGGCCACTCGTTGTTGTTGGCGGGTATCTTTTTGGGATGCTTCGCGACCCATCACAAATTCACGGGTTGCCGATGAAACAAACAACTTGTTGAACAAAGCGAATCTCCTTCCTATTATCTTTGTTGGTTCTTTGTCTCTGTATTGGACTCTTCTATTATCAAGACATCATGAAGCTTTCTCCCTGCCGCCTCGGGCTCTTGGCAGTCGTCATTGCCCAGCTGGCAACGAATTCAGTCTATTGTTTTTCGGCCAGCAACGTTCCTTTCAAGTCCAGCAGTGGCCAGGGCAAGTCGGATGATGATGGAGGATCTACTAGTACGACCAGCAAACAAGAAGGTGGTGATTCTTTCATTTTTCGCCATTTCAACAATGTTGCCACGGATATTGACGATAACTTGTGTCCTCCGTCTCTCAAGACTATTCTCAAGAACATTCGGCAACTGACCCATCAGGGCTCCGACATTCGAGGCAGTGTAGTGGATCATCCTCGTGTGGGACGCCTCTCGCGTGTGAGCAAAGCCATTGACGAGCAACAACTAAATGATGGAATTCCTGCATTGACGCCATTTGCGGCATTTTGTCTGGGACATGCTTTTGGACAAATGGTCTTGCAACAAACCGATAGCGACAATCCAACCATTGCCGTCGGACGCGATCCTCGTCCTCATGGAAGCATGTTGTGCGATGCCTTTGCGCGTGGAATTCAATCCGTCGACGGCGACAGAATTCGAGTGGTGTACACGGGAGTGGCCACCACTCCTTCCATGTATCACTTCTGTCGGTGAGTAGAGCATCCCCTGTTACAGCTATAGAAACTGACCTTTCGTGCAGGCACGGTATCAATCATCTGGATGTTTGACTTTTGCAATTCTCTCACAACAATGTTTCTCTACCTTGTTTTATCTACATCAACTACTCTACCCCTTCAGAGCCGGCTTGTGCGATGGTGCTGTAATGGTAACAGCCTCCCATTTGCCAATTGATCGAAATGGATTCAAGCTCTTTACTCGCTCGCAAGGAGGATTCACCAAACATCATGTCCAGCAAATGAATCAATTGGCAGCCGACTTTGCTCAACGGTGGCACGATGTACAAGGCATGTTGCCACCCACTTCAGGAGGAGAGGGAGTGTTCTGCAACGAATGGGTAGATTTCTTGCCTCTTTATGCGTCTTCTCTGCAAGCTGCCATTTGCAAGGAAGTCCAAACAACAAGCACCAAACCACTAGAGGGACTGAAGATTGTACTCAACTCGGGAAATGGATCAGGAGGATTTTTCAATAGGGTATTGGCAGGACTTGGTGCCGATGTTTCCGCTTCCATGCACGTGGAACCTAATGGAGACTTTCCCGCAGGGATTCCCAATCCAGAAAAGAAAGAAATGATTGCCGATACTGTGGCCATTTGTGAAGACGTGGGGGCTGACTTGGGAATACTGTTGGATACTGACGCTGATAGGAGTGGCTTCATTGTTCCTGTTCGTGACGGCGACAAGACATCCTATGAGCCACTCAACCGCAATCGTTTGATTGCCCTCTTGTCTGTCATTTTCAGTCGCACATCGCCAGGATGTGCCGTTGTCACAGACTCTGTGACTTCCGAGGGGTTGGCTCAATTCCTTGAGGACGATCTTGGCTTGCAGCATGTGAGGTACTTGAAGGGATATGCCAATGTCATTGGAAAGGCACAAGAGCTGACGGAAAGTGGAAAAGCCAATGCTGAAATGGCTATTGAAACCAGTGGACACTGTGCCATGAAGGAAAACGGGTATTTAGATGATGGAACCTACACAGCTGTCAAGGTGATTGGACTTTTGGCTAGGGAGAAGATGACCAACAATGGCGCAGATCTATTGGGCTTGATTGCAGCAATGAAGGAGATGCCAGAAGAAGCCGAGATCCGAATGAATGTGTCCGATGGGTCCTTGGAAACCATGGCGGGTGTGTTTGAGTTGGCCCGTACATCCATTGAAACCTCGTGCCAAGCGGAGTCCATGTCTTGGACTCTGGACACTGACAATCTAGAAGGCATTAGAGTTCGCACTGGCAATGGCGGATTCTTCATGTTGAGAAAGAGTTTGCACGACCCCCTGATCAGTCTGCAAATCGAAGCGGAAAACAGGGAAGAAGCACGCGAGAATGTCGCCAGTCCCTTGTTGAAGCTCTTTCAAGAAAATGAGAGCATCAGCAACCTTATGGAGACCCAGAACTTGCAAGACTACTAGATACGGTAATGCATGGGTTGGTATTCAAGAAGGAGCTAAGCTTTCGGTGCTCTCGTAGGTGGGACGAGGTCCACTGCAGCTTGAAGCAAAGGCGACGATGACAATCTATGAGCTTCATCCGATGACAACGTTTGTCTAGAGCTAATTGCACCCTTAGGAAGAAAGTGAAAGTTATGCTTTGCAGCAGCATTGGTCGAGTACAGTGAATGCTTTGCCGCGTCGAGCTAGAGAGCAGTTTCTGTGGTTTTATGATTGGATCGAATCATTCTATTCACGAGAGAGCTTTATTTGATGTTATCGCTATCTAGTAGCGGTCTTTCTCTCGTCTATCGTCTTTGTCGATTGATCATGTAAAAGTGTAAAAGATGTAGCGGTTACGTCTCTTTTGTTTCTGCCCAGCTGCTTGCATCGAATTGCTGTGTAGCGTATCCGTCATACCTTCCGTAGATAGATCTTCTTGCAATCGGTAGCACCGGTTTCTAGCTAGTCAACTCGAAATCTGACTCTTTTCTCCGGCGGATGAAACAAGCCGGATAACAGCGATTTGCTGTAATCGTAGTAGTAGCTGTAGGGATCAGTTCCTTCTTGCTTGGTGGACGTCGATCGCCGAAGCACCTTTTGCTTGCATACGAGACTTTCTCTTTTCCTTCCAAACTCACGAATAGCTTGCTCGTTCTGCTGGTTCATTTTGACGTATCGAGCCAATTCTCGGCTCAAGCCGCACTTCCTATCTCCCAGTGTAATTTTCTTGAGTTGAACCTGTATCTGGAGCATGTCAATCATTGCACGTCGAAGACCACTGATGTAATCGCTTTCCCTACTTGCACCCCATTCTCCCGGGAAATGGAGACACCGAAGGCTGCTGGATTGAATATTGTTGGTCAGGTCTTTCGCAAGTTGGATCACTTGACGGCAATTCTTGACTTCAAGTGTGAAGTCTTGCAGCGACTGGGTTTTGCATAACATCCGTCCAATGTATGCGATGCTCTTTCTGGTGAGCCTGTGTTTCAGTATCTTGAGTTCTTTCAAGGCACATGAAGGGTCTTCAATGGCCAAAGCCAACAAGCAAATTGTATTCGTTTTGAAATCTGGCATTTCCTCCAAGGTCAGAGACCTCACTTGAGGCAACAATGGGAAAAGACACTGGCAGTTCCATACAATACCCACCGGGGCAAGCTTCGTCCTTGCCAGCGAAACATGTTCGAGCGTCGGGATAGTCGCCAGACCACGAATCAATGGATCGAGCGCAATGGTGGGATCTTCGAATTCGCAGTCCTCCAACCTGACGCTCCGCAACGAACAGAGACGAAGTGATTCTACGAACACCAAGTAGTCTTTGATGTCTCCTGTAAGCTTGATCGTGTCCAAATGCAAGCTATCCAACCGAACAGAGGGATTCCTAAGGAGAGCCTTGAGAGCCTTGATGGGCAATTTGTTCTTGTCCATGAGACTTGAGACTCGTAGACTGGTCATGGTAGAGTAGCCTGCCAGTATTGCAAACAACATGAGGCACTCTGTTTCCGACATGTTTTCAAAGAACTCGACTACTATGGTTGTCGCCGTTCGATGTTCCCAGAGGGCATCCATGCAGTCGCCAAGGTCCCCTCGAAGGACGAGCTCCCCATTACGTTCTACACAGTTCAGGATCCCTGTCATGATGATAATGGTAACAGTGGCTGATAAAGGAACAAGTCCACTATCTATTTGGTTGCTCAATTATTAGGGAATAAAATAAGACTTGGAGTGCGTTCAGTGAGTGTGAATAGCGTATTTGAGTTGTTGTGCAGCTACATCCTTGCATGTCCAACATCCCGGGAGCAGGTCTTATCTCATAAACTATGAATCTCGAATTGGCCAACGGCTTGTTTTTTGGGTGTGAAACCGGAAGCGCCTTCACAGCTGGCGTTCTGGGGCGTACACCAAGTGATATACTCCAGGGTATCATGTTTCGCTGGGAAGCAGTGTGGTCCGAAGAGTAAGAAGGATCGCTGCCAGTTCTGCAAGTTGCAAGGTGCATCAAAAACATTTGTGAGTAGCGGAATCCTACGTGAGACGGTGCGCGCTTCGTTCTCCGCTTGTTCGGCTTGTATTCTTCATCGTCGTCATCTCCATCTACTTTTAAGCCTTTAGGTACACCTTTTTCCCCGCCACTGGATTATGTCAGTCATGGCATGATTCGCTTCACATTTTGATGTTGGACATCACCTCTCATGCTGACAGATATCCCCAGCACATCTACTAATAGAGACACCCTAGCAACACTTTGAGATATGGAATACATAATTTGGACGTGCCGGTCGCAGTGGTGGTAGTGGCTTGTTCATTTGGTGGCTATGGGAGCAACGAATGGCAGGCAAAGTAGGGCTGCCATTCCTTACCATTTTCCCCCATGAAAAATGAAGCATCTAGTTTGACTTAAAAGATAATGCCTGCTACATTGCTGCAAACACTACAACCAGCACATGGCTGCGACAAGCAAAGAATGTAGACAACTATATGTAGTTAGCTTAGTTTTGTAGGTGCTACATTGGTTGAGTTCATCCTGTAGTCTTCCAGTAGTCCTTTCCACATCCACAGCTTGTGGTTGTGCTGTGAAGTCAGTTTCGCACCCCATTTCACCTAGTGACAGCTCTGCAGATTTCGAAAGTGAACCAGTCCAGTGGTGGGGTACATAGTAGCTACTGTAATCTACAAGATGACTTTATTTACCGCTGACAGGTGTAAAATGTGAGCGTTTTTTACGGTTATTTTTCGGTTTTCGGAAATGGAAACCCGGAAGTGGTCATTTCGCGAATCCTGTCTGATTTGCGCCAACAACAGCAGAATAGAAAAGAATAACAAAGAACAAAGAAAAGATCAATTTTACCACCATGGCAACAGTGTTGGCCAAATGGTCTCTAGCTCTACCATTACATTGTTCTAGCTGAGTCTGTCAGAGGACTAGCTCCCCAACACACTCACAGAGCCACCCCTCCTTGAAGGGACTCAGCTATCTCCAAGGTCTCCTATGAAGCATCTATGAAAAATCTTGCTTGGATTCCATTTTGTTGTCATTCTGCCATGCATTTCTCCATGGGAAAGGTACTCCAGTCCTCACTCTCAGCACTCAATCTGCACTGTAGAGTCTGGCAGAGGAGTGGGTGGCTCTGCATGAAGACTGGAGCCCCCAATTCAAAGTTGTTGACTTGATGGCCACAAAATTGAGCAGATTTCATGTTTGTAGTCAGTCGACCACTCAAAACAGTAGTAGAGAAGCTGAAGCATGTTCCTTTTGTAGTAGCACTGTCGTAGGCTCACGGCCACCCCGTGGAAGAGGAAGCAATCCTCATGGTTGCTCCGCGAAAGCAGGAAGCAGACCAAAATCAATCCGCCGAACCGAAGAAACCAGTGCCATTGACGAGGCGTCGCTTGTCGTTCTAGTGATAGTAGTCACTTTGCTGTTGCTTTAGCGGTAGAAGCGTCGTCGTTCCGCGGAAGAAGAGGCGTCATGGTCGCACCGTGAAGCAAAGAGGCGTCATGCTCGCTCCGTGGAAGAAGAAAGAAGTCATCAGTCGGCCGATCGATCGATCGATCGATCGACTGCTGCCGCTACTGCCACTAACCAAGCAAGAGGAGCCTGTCATGGTGGTGAGTAGTAGCCTTTGTTAAGAGGAGTAGCCGCTGTAAAGAGGAGGAAGCATCATCTTGATAGAGTAAAGATAGAGGTATCAAAATAATGAACATACAAGTGGCTTGGATCGATCGAACGATCTGATGAGTGATGTCAGATGAGATTAAGGTTAAGGCTAGATGGAGTCCTCTAAGTCTTTTCGAGGAACGTTTCAACACGTTCCGGTTCGCATTCGAGTGTCTTACCGGGAGCGGGCTTGCGTTTGTCTCGATAGTTTAGATTCAGCCTGTACGGCTAATCTACACGGCCGTTGATCTCTCTGCAATCATCACTCTCATCCAACAAACACTTCGCCACTCCACCCATGCTGAATGGGAACCCACCCTCCTCTGGTTCACCCAGCTGGACCCCCCTCCCTCCCTCTTACCGAACCAACCTCTGGCGGCGCCTGTCACAAGAGACCAAGTCCTATTACTACGCCTCTCTCCACCACATCTACCAATGGATCCAGCTATCTACCACTCCACTCCCTCGACAGGCCTCTCAACCATCCCGTCAGTCCACTTCCCTCCCTTTCTAGATACTACTCCTCATCTTCGACATGCTCATCCTTTTCCCCAAGCCCCTCGGCTGCCACATCTCTGTCAACGACCTAGTGAAACAACACCTCCGACACTTCAAGCATGGTCATGCACAATCCCTGTATGAACAGGCCCATGCCGCCCCTCGCCCAGCATTGACCCCTTCCTCCAACTCTGCAGCTGCCCAACTTGCTGCTGACGAGGACAATTACCACACGGCCTATGCTCGTGTGGTGTCTGCCCTCCCAGTTGCCTCCATCACCCCGGAAGTCCGACTGCTCTGCGAGAAAATCTACCCAGAACCCACCTCCTATGTTGCCAAACACCCCAAGTCCACCCGACAGTCTGGCCGCCCAACCCAAATCCCAATGAACCTCCCCACCCTCACTTCCTCCCTTCGGCACCTCAAGCGAGGCACAGCCGCTGGTCCCTTTGCCGACCTCCCAGAAACCGTCAAAGGCTTCGGACTCAATCAACCCAAAGGATCATTCCATCAACCGTACCTCCATGCCCTCAGCAAAGTCCTCCAACTCATCCTCGACAACAAAATGCCTCCAAAGCTTGCTGTGTGCTTCTCCGCCAACTACTTCATGGCGCTTCACAAAGACCCAGATGATCCCATCAAGCTTCGACCCATCGGGATGGGAAGTGCCCTCCGGCGAGTTAGCGGTAAATATGCAATGCAAATCCTCCAGACTCAACTTTCCTCCTTCTTTCTTCCCTATGGCCAGTTTGCCATCTCTGTCAAAGGTAGCCTCCAATTCATGGTGGATAGTGCCAAAGCCCAACTTCATCACTATGTTGCCTCTTCCCCCAACCCCCTGCAGGCCTCCAGAGTCCTACTCCTCCTAGATATCCGCAACATGTTCAATGAATGCTCCCGGGCTGCTGTGTGGGACTTCCTGTTTAAATCTGATGACTTCTCCTGCCCTGTACCCTTCTATGACCTGTGCTATGAAAACCCCAATCGATGCTACCACAATGCTGACACTGGAAAACTCTGCTACCTCATCCAGAAGGAACGTCACGCCCAAGGCTGCCCCCTGGCTGCTACTGCCTCTATCTTCTGCATTTGCCTGCTGCCTCTGTCTTCTGCATTTGCCTCCTACTGTCCAAGCTTCTCGCCCTCCTTCAACAGAAAGCTACCCTCAGAATTGCCCATGGCGATAAAGTCTAGGAGCGAGAGCTCTGGATCCCGTCAGAGATAGCTCCAACAGCTATGCTAGCCTACGGCTCCAGCACACACAGCTGGCTTATCTCCAGCCAAAGCAGCAAGAAAGGATCGTCCTTTCCATCATAGTCTAGAAAATAGCTAATGAAGTGAAACCGTATTGAAAACGTAATCCATTCCTAGGCTTGTTGCTCAACTTATATCCCTCCACAGTCAGATTCCCATCCTGTGTAGGCCGAGCAGAAGCAGTGGAGGGTGAACAGATAGATATTGTTCTCCAGACTGCCCCAAACTGATTGAATAGCGAAGGCTCCAGCTCCTGAGGTGAGCTGGCTCAAAGGGCCCAGCAGAGAGCTCTGCTGGCCCCCTGTCTAACTGACAGGGCCAAGTCCTTGGTTTGGTGCCTACTGGAGGTGTTGAACACTCCTGAGGCACTCCGAGGCTTCCTACTGCTTGACTACCACTGTTCCTGAGGAAGGGCTCTAGCGAGGCCCATTCCACTACTGGAACGAGAATCTATTGGATTAACAGAACGCATAGATTTGCAGGCAGTTTTAAGGAAAGCAGAGTCTTCAAGCCGACAAGGAGCTCTCCGACTACATCTATTGGCACTACAATATACCGGTCAACAGTTGACTTTCATTGGCAATTTTGAGTGGATCTCAAGCCTACTTTTGAAGTCCCAAGTCAACAAACTTTTGATCGATTTTGATAGCTCCAGCCTTCACTACAGTGACAGGCACCTTTCAGTTGGCCATCTACCAATCCTACAAGGCCAACACAAAGCCCATTGGCATCAAAAGGACCTGCAAAAGCTACTAGTATCATCTCGACGACAACCTCATTGCCAACATTCAGCTAGCCACGGAGCCAAGAAGCCAATTCACTCGACTCGAAAGAAGAAGCAACCGGCAGCGTACCCCTGTGGAGACTCGCCAGAGAGAATGGGAGACTTAGTGGTTCGCACCACTTTGGCAACTGAGATCAAGTCTTTTACGTCCCGAGGAATTTGTCTGTTTATCAAGCCCAACAGCACGATATCTCTTTTTGTACGGGCTTATCACTTTCAGAGTCTTGCAGCGAGTCACGGAGCAGGTTGGGATTTATTCGGCATCTACGAGGCTTATCTCTTCAGCAACGCCGTGCAGTATTGAGCGATTTACATGGAACGTGCAACAGCCAATCATATCGCCTGTGCAGTTTCGAGGATTCTCATTCCGAGCACGGAAGCTCCGAGAACGCTTGTCACGAAAGCCGCTCACCCAACCAGATCGCCCGTGCAGGATTCGAGTGTCACGTGAATTTTTTGGTACTTATCGGACCTGCACTGAGTCAGTACTAAACGTCACACGGAACGATCTTGCGTTCTTTTGCGATCCTGGATTCGTGAAGACTTATACAACAAGCTTCCCCTACCGATTTCGTACTTATATGACAAAGTTCTCCGTACTGAAAGCAGGCTCATCTTCGGTAACCTGTTTGCGCTCACAATTTAAAGGTTTTGCGTGGTCGAGTCATTGAAAATCGTGCACGACGAGCTCGAGATCGCGATCTTCTGCACGGAACCACCGAATTGAGCAACTCGAAGCGGCTCGAGGCCACCAATACACCGTTTCGAGAGAGTAAAGATAGCACCACTGGAACCGCCATCCTTCAATTGGTCTGTGGGTATCTCACCTTGGATTTTTGAAGCTTTTGTGGGGAGATTCATTGGCCCCAAGTTGACTGGTCCAAAGTGGCAAAATCACCTGCACTACGCTAAAAGCTAGTGTAAAGATCTTTCGAGTGTTTTGAGTTTGAGAGAATGAAAGTTATGAGAGAGATTAGAAAGCTATGAAAACTAATCAACGAGAGAGATCATCATCAAGGGATCGTAGATCTGGCTTCCCGCGGGAGACTATAAAGTGTGATAGAGTAGGTTGCGGTAGTAATCCTACGTCTCTCCACGATCCTAGAACGGAACGCGTGGAAGGTTTGTCTAGCCTGGATCTAGTAGCGTGGAAGTACTCCACGCTGGCTAAATATCTAGAGCGATGTTTCATCATCAACCTAGTATGACTAGCGCGGTCATTGAGAACCCTGTCTCAAATGACTATTCACGAGAGACTCAGTCATGAGTCGAACTCAACCCTATCTAGGATCGAGTCGCGATAAGGCTAAGAGCCGTGTATTGCATTCGCCCCCTGACAAGGTCACAGAAGGCGCGAACACAGTCGACAAGGAGAAATATGATTTAAAGTGCGGGGCACTCTCATGAGATTTGGATGTAGCAATGTGCGTCGCACGATGGCAATCCTACAAGGGGATCAGGCCTTGTATGGGTGTATATACCTTATGTTCCAAGTCTGGTAGACTGTGCCGCCGTTGGCGGTAGCATGTTGGAGCCGTACAGTGCCATTGTCATTGACTCGGTCTATAGTGTAAGGACCTTTGTACTTTGGCTGACCTACTTGCGGTGCTGATACTGTTGAACTACAGTATCGTTGACATTGTATTTGATGAGGGACACGCGTCGCGTTTTCCCTTCGTTGTTTGTTGGATTAGTCGTTGGCGACGTTCCTTAATGTACTTCCAGTTGGCTTCGAACCGGACGTTGTGAATCGCGTCCGATTGAACACGAGTGTGCGGGCGTTGCCGCAAGGTGGTATGAATCGTGGCTTCATTGCAAAGCGAACCGCCGTAGGACTCCATCCCAGGATCCATTCAGAGGTCGTCTTGGCACTTGATGTTTTGACAGCGATCAAGTTACGTATGGTTTGATGAGCACGCTCGACCATAGAGTTGGCTTGAGGGTTACGCGTGTGATGAACTTGCGACGAATTCCATATTCATCCCGGAGTTCTTTTCGACCTCTGCGCGGAACTCCGTCCTCTATCCATGATAACCTCAGCAGGCCATGGATACCGAGTAGCACGTTTGTTCTAGGACGATGGCTATTCGTCTGCTGCCTTGGAGCAGATCTCTGCAATCTCGAACCATCCGGTTACGGATCAATCATTGTCAAGCAATGAAGTGTGCAGGAATTCTTTTTCTTGGGTCCCCGACGTTGTAAGGGCCTATCAGGTCATACATAGTCTTTCCCAAGGGATCTCCTCGCAAGTCTTTGGAGGCAACTTTTTCAAGGGAAGCCGAAAACCGAAGCGCTTCCCTCTGGATCTGTCACTACAAGAACAACATCACTAATAGCAACAAACACAACCAATCGGTCATACCTATACCATTACACTACCTATTAGCACCATTAGAAGCATTGAAACGAAGCGAAAGGACCTCAGGAAGCCTGTTTTCTGTTATCTTGTTGAAGAGTATGTTTTACTATAGGATCAATTCAACGTCATCACGGAAACATACACCCTTTTTTCTCTCTTTACCCTATTCAAGTACGAAGGATCGATACCTCCTATCTCCTACGCGCACCTCCTCTATCAAGCGACTATCAAAGCGGCTTTCTCCGGTTCAGATTAGAAAGCCATCCCAATTGAAATCCTACGAGATCGGGCGGGTTTTCTATTCTCGACCCCGACGCCAAGTTTGGAAGAAATTGAACACACAAGAAGAATGAAGAAGTCTCCGGCTTCCCAGCCAGTACAGAAACAACAAACACCATCGTAACACTTTTGAACTAGACACGTCACAGCAGACGAAATCCCATTGTCGATCCTCTTTTTCGAACGATCGATCTTTTTCCTCAACAACAACAGGCTCGGTTAACCTTACCCCTAAGGCACACCGGTGACGTTGATTCGAACGAATCCTCTGAATCGAATCACATTCCGAATCATCCAAGACTCGTGACTTGACACGTACTCTTCCGCGAACTCTTCCCGCGAATGTACCTCTTCCCGCAACGTACCTTTCCCGAACTACCTCTTCCTCGTAGGATCGAACGACAGCCTCTATTATCAAGCAGGACTTCACGAGTACCTGCAGTGACCACACGAGAAGAGAATTACACCTGTATTCTTACTTTCTCACCGGCCACTAGTGGTTCTCCCGACGTCCTTGTTGAACTGATCTACTGATCCAACCAGTCCTATCCTATACAGACTGATTGACTGATCGACACCTGCTACTGTTACACCCCTCCATTGATATCTAATCCTCTCCAAGAGGAACAACAAACAACAACAGAGTTCCTGAAGGACTTGAGTTCTTGTATTCCAGGCTTGGCTGCATTTGTAGTTTCCAGCCCTCCCTGAGATACCCAGCTCCTCTCCAAAGGATCTCACCCACACAAGAACCAACTAAAAGTTGCCCCTCTGGGTTAACAGATTGTGCAAACCTTCATTGAAACAGCCACCTCTCTGCCCTATCTGCCCTCTACTGAGCCTCAGGAACTCCAAAGATTGAGCCCCAGACAGAACTGCAGCGTGGTGTGGCATAGATATTAATACATAACTGACTCTATCTCTCTCTCATTGATTGTTGAGTGACTCTCCAGTGACTTTCCACAGTTCCACCTGAATCGAGTACCTTCTCCACATCTTGGCTTGACTCTCTGTTGCATGTTTACCCTACACAGATTGAGTACCGCCTTTGAGACAACACGCGTCATCCAGTAACACAGCCCATCAACCAAAAACCCTGATCCCCCCACCACTGCCTCTACTGGCTATAGCGTGACTTCTCCAGTTTCCCTGAAAGAATCCCTAACAGCCTTTGGCTCTGATACCATCTTCTCCTGCAGGTAGTGGTATACCTGCACCAGACTTGGCCACAGCTCTTTGATCCAGTGGCAACAACAACCAACAACTTGATATAAACCTTGATTACCAGTGCCTCAGTGCATTGCCCCTTACTACCCCCTTCTACATCATCATCTGCCCTCACAAGCACCTCCATTGCTTGGTTGAAGCACACCTAAGTATAGGTCAAACTCCCCAATAACACCAGACCCCGTACCCACTCCACAAACCCAAGGTCCTCCCAGACTTCCCCACTCCCACTTCACCCAACCAACCACATCCACCATCCTCCCAGACTACAACAACACCACTCCCCAGATGATCAGCCAACAGCTCCAGAGCATGCAGCCATCTGAGGATCACACCTTCGAATCACCCCTACCCTATCAGGGAGGATGCCTTTGTTCTCACCCTTGAACAGGGCACGCCTCTATACTACAACACACCACAACATGCTAATCCAACTCCTACAACAAAACTCCAACACCAACGGTCTCCCTCCTGCCCTGGCACAGCCCACTTCAGTGCCCCTTTTCTCCTTCTATTGACTCAAACCCCTCGAACAGCCCACAACACTCCAGCAGCCACTGTGCCTCCCTCCTGGGAACCACACTGCCAGTGTGTCATTTGACCCATCTTCTGCCTGCTTGTTGGCCTCTATCTAACATTTTTGTGCATTGGATGGGTTACACCCTGCTCTGGTCCAGCCTGAGGAGTACCACCTCCTACGGGCTCTGCTGGCATCTTGCCTTGCATGCCAAGGCATGCCAAGCTTGGGACCTGATCACCCGACACACTTACTGGCGAGCACTCTTTGGTCTGGCAATCTAACTGGTCCTCACGGTCCCTATGGTGATAATGTTTCAATACCGACAAAATCCTGTGTAAGCCCCTGTAACCCAGGTTTTGCGCTGCAGGTTCCCATCAATGTGCTCACACCCCTACCCAGGGCATCTGTCTACTTGGTGCTGGCTCCACGTTGGGCAGTGGATGAGGTCATGTTGATGGGCAAATAAGTAGATGACGACTCAGCTAGGTGGGGGCTTCCCCACCATTGCCCGCGTCATAAAGCCACTCGTGGCCATAGTTTGTTAAACTAACGAGTATTTTCACCTCGCAAGTCTTTGGAGGCATCAATCCCAGCTTACGCGTCTTGGGTTTGTTCATCTGGCAGCTTTGGCAACGCTGACATACGGCCTGCACAGTCTTGCGCAGTCCTTTCCAGGTGTAGTGTTGGCTGATGGTTAGTTCTGTGCGAGTCTCGCCAGGATGCATCAGCACACCATGGTACCATTCGACTAGCTTCTTCTGCATAGTCTTAGGTACGACGATCTTATCGTCCTTAACTACTAAGTCGTAAGACTTATCCCCTCTGGGGAAAGATTGCTTCTTGTAGTCGTTTGGCTTGTCCCTGAGGAGTTTCTTGATATCGTTGTCGTCTTTCTGACGATGTTCGATCTCGGGGAACGAGAGAGGGAACTCGCTAGGGAAGTCCTCTTCGTCTGCAGCCATGAGCTCAGCGATCTCGCTGGCGTCCATTTGTTCTGAAGAACCGTCGTTGTTGGAGATGTTAAGTCTCGACAACGCATCAGCGACGATGTTCTGTTCGCCCTTGATGTACCGTAGTTCAGGGCCGTATTCTTCCAGAATAAGGCGCCATCGCATTACGCGATCGGTATTGAAGTTCTTACATGTAAGATTCTTGTGGTCCGTATGTACAACGATCTTCTGTCCTAGAAGAATGTTACGGAACTCTTTTAGAGTTTCTACGATACTGAGAAGTTCCTTCTCGGTAACTGTGTAACGTGTCTGAGCAGGGTTGAGCTTCCTGCTGTAGAACGCGATAGGTTTTCCCTTCTGGGAAATTACTGCACCTAGTTGAGTATCACTCGCATCCGTGTGGATAACGAATGTATCGTTGAAGTCAGGGTAAGCGAGCAAGGTTTCTTTGCTGATGATCTTCTTCATCTGGCTAAAGGCCTTGTCGTGTTCGGCTTCCCATTTCCACTTCGTTGTTTTGGAAGTCAACGAAGCGAGTGGGGCCAGTACATGTGATCGTCTAATCCACATGTCTCGATAGTAGTTCACTAGTCCAATGAATCTACGGAGTTCTTTTCTGTTGGTAGGAGGAGCGATATTCTGGATCGCGTCTATTTTCTTGGTTATAGGTTGGATCCCTTCTCGAGTAATCCAGTAACCTAGGTATTCAAGTTCTCCTCTTGCGAAGAAGGACTTGGTAGCATTGATCTTTTATTAAGTCCGGCTTCTCGAAGCCTTCGGAGAACTTCATCCAACTTTTCAACGTGATCTGCTAGATCGCCGTTAGTTAGGATGAGTAGATCATCAATGTATGCACGGACGTATTCTAGGTCGTGCATTAGTGTTCCCATCTTCTCTTGGAAGATGTCGGGACTATTACATAGGCCCATTGGCAACCTCTGGTACTCGTACTTTCCCCACGGGAGTACGATGGTACAGAGTTGCTTCGAGTGAGGTGACAGCTCGATGTGATAGTATCCCATGTTCAGGTCTAGACTAGTAGCGTACTTGAATCCATCTAGATTCAAGAGCATGTCCTGTATTTTTGGGATAGGATAAGGCTTCCGCTTAATCCTTTTGTTCAGTTCCCGGAAATCAGAGATGAATCGTACAGATCCATCTTTCTTGGGAATGATAAAAGTTGGTGCCGCCCACTCGGAACGGTTTACCTTCTTGAGTACTCCTGCCTCGCAGAGACGTTCAACCTCCATCTTAGCTAAGAGTGTTGGTATGGACCCGTGGAATAGGATAAGCCCTGGCATGATAGGGTTTAGCATCAGGGAGAAGTTCTACTTCGTAGTCGTCCATCTGCCACTTTCCTAAAGTACCATCGAATAGGTCAGAGTACTTCGTCAGTAAGGAATGAAGCTGTTCCTTCTCTTCCGTGTTTAACTGATCTTGACTTTGGCAAACCTGCCTTAAGTCAGCTTGTTCGTATTTCGCATCAAGAATCTTCTTGAGACGATCTGCACTGTCATCAACAGCAGTAGGATCAGGAATGAAGAAGTTCTCTTCTTCATTGGTGTCGCTGTCTTTCATAGGAATAGATGCGCCGTCCCATTCCACTGACATGGTAGTGAAATCGAACTTGAATCCTAAGTCAGAGAGAATGTCTCGACCTATGATCATGTCATACGCCCCCAAGCTCTTGGTGACGTGTAAATCCCACTCGATAATTCTATCTTCGTGGAATTCAGGAATCATGAATGCACCTTTGCACTTCGTGCTGGTGTTTAATTCTCCTGCAGGGGTAGTCCACATCGTTTGGACGCCCCCAAGATCCTTCATGCGTAATTTCTTAGCATGAGGTTGAGCAATCAAGGTTCCGGATGCTCCTGTATCCAGTAAGCAACGGAGTGTAACGGGTTTTGGTTTCCCTTTTTCTCGCTTGTTAAATCTAACATAGACGATGGGTTTGAGGTCTCTTGTCTTGCGACGTTTACGAGGTGGTTGGCCACGGACGAGGTTAACGATGCTAAATAGATCATCAGAGTCTAGTTGAGCAGCTTCTAGGCAATCATCTAATTTGCCGTAGAGTTCATCAGTTGCAAACAATTCTTGTTTACTAGTTAGTGAGATATCTTCATCACTTTGGTATGAGAAATCGGAACATGGTTCCGTTGAGTCATCATCCTGGCCTAATCCTCAGATAGAGATTTCTCCATCCAAGTGATTGAAATTGATAGAGGAGTTGTCCTCATTGTCAGAGTTTTCTGATTTGCGCTTGGCAACATGGTTGCGAAGTTTGCAAGTGGTTGCACGAGTATCGTCGATCTCGTTTTCTTCGTCATTGTCGACGAGAGGAAGAATGGGTTTGTCACGCAACTGTTTCTCGAAGTTGCGGAACGCATGCTTTCCTTGAGCCATCTTCATGGTGAAGGAATAGGTTGAGGGTAGCTGAAAGCTATTGTGTTTTGTTAACAAAATGCACTACGCTAAAAGCTAGTGTAAAGATCTTTCGAGTGTTTTGAGTTTGAGAGAATGAAAGTTATAAGAGAGATTAGAAAGCTATGAAAACTAATCAACGAGAGAGATCATCATCAAGGGATCGTAGATCTGGCTTCCCGCGGGAGACTATAAAGTGTGATAGAGTAGGTTGTGGTAGTAATCCTACGTATCTCCACGATCCTAAAACGGAACGCGTGGAAGATTCGTCTAGCATGGATCTAGTAGCGTGGAAGTACTCCACGCTGGCTAAATATCTAGAGCGATGTTTCATCATCAACCTAGTATTACTAGAGCGGTCATTGAGAACCCTGTCTCAATAACTATTCACGAGAGACTCAGTCATGAGTCGAACTCAAACCCTATCTAGGATCGAGTCGCGAATAAGGCTAAGAGCCGTGCATTACACTCCCTATCTGCATTCGGCTCCGATTCCTCTCCATCACTATCTTGCTCCCTATCTGCATTGGCATCACTATCATCCGAGTCTCCGTCGCTGTCATTCGCTGCATCACCACCTTGCTGATTCTCTGCATTTGCATCATTATTATCCGGGTCCTCGTCCTCATCCTCATCCTCGCCACCATCATCATCGACACCCATTGGATCGTAATCTCCATAGTACTCCCACAATCGAAGACCATCCAGCTCAGCCATTGCCCACTGAATGACCATAAATTCAAGCAACCGGATAGCTGTCTGCAATTCGAAGGTTGCCATGTTCTTTTGGGTGAGCCGTGCTGCCACTTTGGTCACTTTGTGGCCACTTTCATTAGATCCAGTGTCGTGATCCTTAGGTACGCCATACAAAAGGATATCATTTGACATGTGCATTATCGCGTGAAACTTCATCAATTTCAAACCCATTCCTGTTGCTCTCCTCAACACTTTCTTCAATAGGTACATGATGAAGCGATGTTTCTTCTTCAAGCGCTTGACTGTTTTAACATCCATCTCTGGTTCATTCAGGAATGCCTCCCATTCCAAGAGCATCTCCACCAGCCTCAACCAGTCCTTTTGGAGCTGTGGTGTCTCGAAATGTTGGCTTTTGCTTAGTATTTCGATACCCTTGGTGGATCTCAATACAGCAGCAATGAGTAGTAAAACGCTACGGTACTTGTTAGCCATCAGCTTCTTCTTCTGCCTGATTCCATGGGTGAACTTGCATCCTGGGATGCTCCGTTCAGAGTTATGGGAGAAGAGTTGCCCATATTGTGATGCCAATGCATCAATCTCCTTGGCTCCTGCTGAGGTTGGGCCAATCTGGGCAAAGAAGCTCTCTCCCGCATACAAAAAGATACCCAACAACATGGCGTGGAGCATCTCAGAGGGGCAAGCACCATGGATTCCAGTATCGTACTTGGGATCGAATCTGACCTTATTCCATGCAATGTCAATCAGATGCTGGGAAATTGCTTGCAATCCTTTCTTGTCCTTGGCGTCGATGAGTTCTTGGATGATTGTCAGTGTCTTTGCTGTGTAAGTATCAACGTGGTTGTCGCAGTCAAGAGTTGGAACGTTGCAGTATCGACAAATCATCTTAACATTGCCCAACCGGCTTCTATACTTTCCACAGAGCACCTCGGCCTCATCGGTATCGACCCTCACCATGACAGTAAAGAACACAAGCTCGAGGTTTCGGTAGAGCTTTCCTCTGTAATGGAGATCCCATATCATCCCAGTTGTTTGGATGGTTATGTAAGAGTGCAAGATGGTATCAAGTTGGTGATGGAAGTCCTGTGCCTTCACGACTTTCATTTTTCTACCCCCCTCATTGGGAAGTAAACCTTCGAAATTCAGGAAATCCAGAACTGCTTGATCATGGTTTGAGTCGGCAAATATCTTCTTTCCTTGTGATTTGCCTGCCGAGTAGTTGACAACATATCCAAGAGTTGCCCATGCCTGATCCTTCCTTCAATATTCCAGGGAGAAACAAGAGAGAGACATCTTCAGCGCAGTTATCGAAAGGTTTTGGAACTGGCCAGTCACTGCCCCATCAATATACCATTGGATGCCGGTTCCCATTTGCTTTCGTGGATTGGTAACGTATGCCTTGTAACAATTGCGGTACGCCTCACCAGTGTTCAACTGACTGATTTTGGTACTCGTTTTAGGTGGTGGAGCTAGTGGATCGTTATCGAAAAAGCAGAAATCGTCGTCCATGAGGCGTGGATCAGCAAGCAATTGCCACACACAATGGCGAGCATCGTGGCACACCACCTTGATGTTAGCACCTGAATGTGGAAGCACAAGGTCTTTTGTGAAAGGGAATTTGCCACCCATGTTGTATCTTGTCATGAGGAAGCTCATCAACTTTTTCTGGCTCGAGTACTCCGGAACCTCACCAAGCTTCTCGTCATCCAATCGGGCTCCAGTTTCATCCAAGTGCCATGTCAACACATCATCATACACAGTCAAAGGCACCTTGTTCTTTCGAAGGATATCCATCAATTTGACACCCCGAGCCTGTTTCTTATCCAAGGGGAGGAATGTCTTCTTTGAATCTGCACAATATTGCCGGAATTGGTTGATGTTCCTATCGTCTGGAGGTTCATTGTCATGGTTCCATTCCTTGGGAATTTGTACTAGGGTAGCTGTTGATCCACCACTGCTGGTCTCATCATCATCTTCATTATCATCATCGTCTGTGTCTTCTTGCGAATCGTCGTCACTTCCTTCCTCATCAGTTTCCTCTATGGCTTCCTCATCTACCTCCTCTTTTGCTTCCTCACTGCCGTCATCTTGGGTACCAAACCGCGGGTCAGCTGCTGGTTTTCTATTGTCTTCCTCGCTTTTGGAACCAATACCACCACCATCTTGCATGGCCCAAGCAATTTGATCTTCCTCCACCATGTCTTGTGGAATGGCTGGCATTTGACTCGATGTGCCTCTCTCCTCTCCTGCAGATCTTCTAACTTGCCGTGGTGCTTTAGCGGGTCTTCCAGTGTCAGTGGCACCAAGCCCTGCAGTAGCCATGTCCCTTTTTCTCCTAGTACTAGTACTTCTTGTTGCTTTGCCAATGCCAAGTGCATTCTGCCTTGCTGCAATGCAACTCCGAGATTGGTTGGTGTGAGCACTTAGTGCCCTCTTGCTTTCAAACCAAGCTTTACAGTAGTTGCAATACCAATAACCTATGATACAGCTAGTTAGTAGTAGCTGGCTAGTAGTAATTGCCGATCGCTAGCCCGTATAAAGGAACTGTAATACCTTAGGCAAAGTCTACACGACCTTACAAAATGTGAGTGTGGTTACCAAAAGCTAACCCCCAAACCGCTCTGTACCGGATTCTGTATGTAGTTTCCATGTTCATTGGTATAGCATAGGGCACAAAACGGGACCACAAAATTGGTCGGTACCTATGGGGTTGGGAATTTAGGATGCATGCAGGGTTCCAAAACGGTGCATACTGCCACACCCAATGGAGAACCCAGTACCTGTTCCACAAGAAACACCATCCAAATCAGGGAGCAATGACGTCACCAATCGCCTAGGGACGCATGTCGTTCGGTACCTTCCAGACCTCGCTGTTTTCGCGAGACCCCATTATGCGCTTCTTAGATGTGTAGTGAAAACTCCAGAAATGAACTTGTGAAGATGTACAGCATATGATTACGGACCAGGAGTTGGAGCAGCAGAGGGGACAGAGGACGGCAATTTGGAAGGAACATCAGTAGGGGCTTTGGTAGAAGCCTTGGTAGGTGCATTTGTTGGTGCTAAACAGACATGACAAAAAGGTCCGTTTGGAGATGCTCCAAGATCAGGGTGGTCTTGTGAGGGGCAGCTTGTACCCAAAAACATGTTGTATACAGTTGCAGTTCCTGCAATTTTGTTTCCCCAGGCACAGAGATCCTGATTGAATGGTGTTGTTCCCTGGAAAATTTCATAAATCTCCGTTATTGAAGAGATGTCCCAGCTTCAAAAGAAGCAAGCGTTGGAAATTTGGATGTACAATCATGGATTTGACAGCAGAGGTTTGGACCTTACCTTGAAATATCTTGATTGAAAGATGAATCACTGAATGCTCTATACATGTTCGTAATTGTTGAAACATCCCTGGATTCAAACAGTTCAGAATTTTAGACATCAAACAAGGCAACCAATTGTTTGCAAATGTGCACATACCAATTGGAAAGGTCAGTATTAAAGGAAGTTGCACCATAAAATGCTTCACCAAGCCGCAAAAGCCTTTAAAAAAACAAAACAACTCATCATTTTAAAAGGTGATGTGTGCTTCACACTATCATCAATAATATAGAAAATTGGACTCACTTTGACAAGTCCCATCTAAGAAGCGCATTTTGGGCAAAGTGGATATTATGGGGAAGGTGCACAAAACGCTGGATCAAATTTTAGCGACTCATTTATGTAGGTCCCTTATCATGTCGAAGGGCATTATTTTACCACATACGCCAAATCATGTACTCGTTCAACAGCTCATATTGCCCAAATGAACAAACATAATGTCCCTGCGAGTCCGTCATATTTTTGTGGAAGTGCGTCGAAAAAGTGTGCTCCGTACAGAGATCTGGCGGTACGCCCTTTATGCCAGTGCGTGGATATTGGCGCAAATGCCTCCAAAAAGTGAGCTTGGGTAAGTGATAGGACGGCACGTAGCTTTGCCGGAGTCCCCGGACATTTTGCGCAAGTGCATACAAATAGTGAGCACAAGCCGCAAAGGGGCATCACAGAATTTTACCCAATGGCGCTGAAATTGCATGCAAGGCAAAGATCCCGTGCACAAGCCGACACAACCATACCTACATTATCCGTCATTACTTTGCCCAAGTGAACATGACTACGACAACAATGACAAAGCAGTTTACAAACTAGATAATCGTTAACTTAGTTATTAGCTCAGAGAACAGTACCATTTAGTAGGAGAGGGCAATAGAAAGCAGGGCTGAGCAGAAATGTCTTTGGTTGTTGCAGAAACAGTTCGCAGAAAGTCACAGGAACGTGACGCAAACACTGCAGAAGAAATGTCCATTGGATGAACAGATTTGCCGACTTGCCCAAACCTTTTTCAGAAACCAGGCCAGAAGATCGATCAGAGGCCGAGAAATGCCCAAATGGGCCAAACAAAGATGCTCTCAATGTATGCATCGTCATCTTCATCGTCCAAGGTGGTAACCGTCTTGGCCTTTTTAGCCTGGAGCGGCTCCAAGGCGTTCTTGGCTCTGCGCTTGTTGGCCTTGTTGAGTTTCAGCTGTTGCTTGTGGGAGCAACAGGTGTGCCCATTTGCAATGCGCAAAAGCTCCAGAGTCTTCTGCTCCAGACTGATAATCTGCCCGTGTGGGCACTGGAATGGGCCTCTTTCACCTTTTTCTTGTATTGTTGTAGGCTTCCAAACCATCAGCTTCCCAAGCAGTATGCTCGCTTTGGCCAGCATCAACATTGGTGTACTTCCCTCCTTTGATGGGTTGGGCCTCACCTGGGTGCTCCTTGACCCATTGGTGCAGCTCGGTCCACTTGGCTCATTGTTGTCCCAAACAACAACACCTTGGCCTCATGGTGAGGGGTGAAAATGGGCTTGTTGGTGCTCTTTTGGCTTCGCTGATGGTTTGTAGAACATAACATTCTGCCCCACTCAATGGCTCCGAAGACCTTAGGCAAGAACTCTGCTCCAGTACCACATGAAAACTCCTTTTCCTCTTCAACCTTGCGCAACAGGGGAAATGGTATTTAAAAAGTGAGTCAAACATTTGGGGCATTAGCATAAAACAAATATGGACGTCCTCCAAATCAATTTGGCGACAAGCACACTTGAGGATCATGGCGGTAGTGGGAAGGGCCTTGCTCTTATCCATGCGAGCAAAAGCAACCTTCTTCAACTCCTGAGTAAGATAGTTGCGACGGGCATTAATGCCCTTTACCACCGACTTCTTGTAGGTGAGGAAAAAAGCTTCCTCCTTTTCTGCATCACCTTGCCAGCCTCGACAAACCTCTAAATGTTTGGTGACCTTCTTGCAAGCTCTGCGGATTTCCTCGTCGTTCACCATAAACATTAACGGTGCGCCACAGCTCGTCTTTAGCAAAAGCCAAAATCTCGAGAGCCAAAGCCGAGTTCGGTTGCCCTCTTGGGCCCTAGACCTAGCCAGGAGGTCAGACAACTTGGCTTGCAAAAGAGCAATGGCTTTGTCCTTTTCGGCATTGCTATTCTCCAAGTTCGTCTTTTCAGCTTCCAGTTGGGCAATCCTCTTCTTGAACCCCCTTTCTCGTGTTCCTTCATAACATGACGCATGTAAGCAACTTCCACAACGAGTTTGTCATTTTGGATCTGAAGCTGCTGGGCAATCTTTATCTCTCTCTTT
>CAICTM010000533.1:0-61262 GCA_903772945.1 Seminavis robusta
CGTTGGCCAAGGCACTGAATAATTCTCGATTGGAGCGGTTGGATCTCAGTCACAATCCAGCCTTGGATGACACGGCGGCAGTGGCATTGAGCCAGGCATTGCAAACCAACACGCAATTGCAAGTGTTGAATTTGTCGGGTTGTACGGGAATTACCGTCCAGGGGGGTATAGCAAAGTTCGTGGAGTGTCTCAGCAGCACCAAACACAACAACCACAATGTGACACTAGAACATATCTACTGGAAGAACCAACGGCCCACAAGGCATGATCCCAGGATGGCTGCTGCTGCTGCTGCCACCGCCACGGAGAGTACTGCTACTGCTACTACTAATACCAGAACCAACCAGAACATAGACGACAAAGACATATTGCAAGCAATGGAGTATTACCTGTCATTGAACAGGGCGGGAAGACGACTGTTGATCCATCATCCGAAAAATGGCCGAGAGAAAGTGCCAATCGCCGTGTGGCCACATGTCTTGGCTAAGGCGTCCTCTGTCAATAAATCGTCCTTGATTGGGCGTCAAAGGCCTGGACCTCATGAACTTTTCTATCTCTTGCGCCAGAATCCGGGACTGTTTGAACACACGCAACAACAAAAAACGCTCTTCATCGTGAACGACTGATTACCTGCAGTTCAAACTGCTGCTTTCAGATGATTCATCATTCGCACTGTCTGTCGGCGCAGTGCAGTCTCCAACACAGAAAATGTTTATAGCGTTGCAGACGCTTACTTTGAAACGCATCAAACAAACAGCCCTCCTGATTCCTTCGAAATAGCTTTGGAATGAGATGGATCTCCGTGCGGCAACACTTATTCTTGCCAGACAGAGAGACGTCACGCGCCAATCCACTCTTCGAGCGGCTGTAAGTCTAGTACCCAGTTTGTACTGTATTGTGAGAACCAACAAGTCACAGGTTGGCATCGCTACTGCAGCTACCGGTAGTTGCCTTGCAGTTGCTACGATTACCAAAGGTGATCCACTACCATAATGTGTGCAGTGTTATGGCTGGGCCTACATTACATTACCGCGAAGCCCCTTTTTCCGGCACCTCAAACTGGGAATACGATACCAGAAGCCAGGAAGCTACTGGCACAGCACAGCTTCCTCGTGCTAACGTACCGATGCAGTTGCAGGCGCCCGCTAAAGCAGCTCCAGCTGTGACCCGTCTGGTGGTGCTGACAGCACCTGCACTCCCTTCCGCCCTTGCCAGTCTAATTGGTACACAATACTACTGTAATACTACTGCAAGATGAGCACTATTTACAAACATTTCCGTGTCTTCATTGCTGCGCCTCCACTCTAGCAGTAGGATTGCTGTTCTTGCCTCCTTCACGGTTTTGGTTTCTTCTTTTCACATAATGATATACATAGACCAAACTTTGAGGTGTGACCCCACTAATTTGTGAAGCCTCGGCAAAAGTACTGGGCCGGACTCGGTTCAGTTTCTCAATCTCCTCTTTCTTCAGGGTCGGGAGTGTTTCTGTGCTGTAGACAATGTCAGGAGGGATTCTGGATCCTTGTGCTCTTCTCCAGCTCTCCATATCTCTGTGCTGTCTCCTGACAAACACTTGATACTTGACTGATGCTTCCACAGTGTCGTACACCGAAACTGGTGAGGGATCCATCACTTCAACCGGTTCTTCCTTCTTGAAAAAAAAGTCATCCTCGACAACTTCACTAGCATCCTTTCCCTTTGCCCTGGCCTCTTGCTCTGCCTTTTGCTCTTTCTGAACCTCAATCATGATGTCTTCTACACGATCCAATGTTGTGTGTGGCATGGCCAGAACTTCTTCTGCTGTCTTCTTCTGACCTTTCTTGCGCTCTACCTGATCTCCTCCAAAAACAGCCCCTCCACGTTCCGCCCAATCAATCACCTTCATATCAAAGTGACGAAGCTTTTGAACCCGATCCTCAATGAGCGACTCTCGTGCTTCCATTGCTACAATGCGTTCTTCGTCATGGACGAGACCCGCGTTCATGCCCTTTCGAGTCAAGCGCAAATCGGCATTGTCGGCTCGAAGGCTGATCCTATATTCCGCTCTCGAAGTGAACATGCGGTATGGCTCTGACGTTCCTCGTGTCACCAGATCATCAATAAGGACACCGATATACCCTTCATCGCGTCCAATGATAAAGGGAAGAGGAGGTCCTTCGCCCTGAGCGGCCGCCTTGGCCACTTGGCCCGCATTAGCTCCTGCCACAATGCCTTGTGCGGCTGCTTCTTCGTATCCGGTTGTTCCACAGATTTGTCCGGCAAGATACAGCCCTGCAATGGCTTTGGTTTCCAAAGTATGTGTCAGGGATTGTGGATTGACAAAGTCATATTCGACATCATAGCCAGGACGGACAATCTCAACTGCTCCGAGTCCCTTCATGGACCTCATAATCTTCAGCTGAATTTCAGGTGGAAATGGTCCACTCATGCCATTGGGGTAGACAATATTGGATTCGAATCCCTCTGGTTCGAGAAAGCAGTTGTGTGAATTGCGTTCTGGGAAGCGTTGTACCTTTTTGTAAATGGAAGGACAATACCTCGGTCCATTGCCAGCACCATCCATTCCATCATAGTGGGGCAACGTATCTTCGTATTTCATTACGAGCTCATGTGTCTGATCATTGGTGGCTGTTTGAGCACATGTGATGATTTGGTTGGCGGCCATACGAGGTGGTTGCTCACCCCGAAATTGCAGAATATGGCTAAAGGGTGAGGCCGGAATTTCCGAGGGTTGCTTGGGACAGATATCCCAATCAATGGTGGATCCATCCAGCCTTGGTGGAGTCCCTGTCTTGAGTCGTCCTAGTGGGAACTGAAATCTAGCCAAGGTTTTTGCCAATCCAACCGATGGTGGTTCGACCTGTTCTGAATCGCGAAGATGCCTGCCTCCACTGTATCGATCATGTCCCATCAACAGGACTCCCCGCAAGAAAGTTCCCGTGGTGATAATGACAGTGCGACTAATGACGTCTCGTGTACTTCCATCTTCTGTTTCAATTTGTACTCCACGAATTCGAGCCTTTCGATCTTCCACTGCTATAGTGGCCAACTTTCGAAGGTTATCTTCATTTTCGGATGACTTTCCCAGCAGTCCATTTTTGTTGTTGTCGCCACTGCTCATCATGGGTGCCAAGGACTCCAGGGATGATGACGTTTTGGATTCATCCAACAGCAAATCCTGTACCGATCCCTGCAAGCAGGTCAAATTGGGATACTCCCCCGAGACCAATCGTTGTTGCATACTCTCCTTGTACCAATCTCGATCCATTTGTGCTCTAGGTCCTCGCACGGCAGGTCCCTTGCGACGATTCAAGACACGATAATGGATCCCTGCATCATCGGCCACGGTACCAATCAATCCACCCAAGGCATCCACTTCTCGCACCAAATGGCCTTTTCCAATGCCACCAATGGAAGGATTGCAAGATAATTCCCCCACCGTGTCTAAACGTTGTGTGATCAGTGCCGTCTTGGCACCTGTACGGGCTGCAGCGGCGGCAGCTTCGCAGCCAGCATGGCCACCTCCAACAACAATTACATCATAGTGATCATCGTAGCCTCCTTGATTGTTGTCAGCATGAAGAGCGGAAAAGGAGCGAGCCAATGGGTGAAATCGTGGAGCCGCCAAAATAGGATTGTTCTTCTGGCTGACTGATCGTACAGCAGCTTTTGCAAGAGGAGCACGCAACATAAAGCTCCAGCAAGGGGACATGGTCGCAAACACCAATATGCCAAGAAAGGTCCACCGCTGACGAACACAGCAGACCCAAGACACTAAAGGATAAAGTGGTTTCAACGCCATCAACTTTCTATAAGACTCCAGATGCAACCCACCCAAATTGTTGTTGACAAAGACAAGAATTGATCAATGAAGCTTGTCAAATAAATGTCAACTCTACAAGAAATCCAGACGACGTTCCAAGGCTTGGTACATTGAGTGGATCTTACTAAATCGACTAGGGTTAGAGGAAACCGTCTGTGCCTGCAAATGCCACTGGCCCTTGCTTTTAAGAAGTCAACGCAAACTGGACTTTTTCTTCTCTTCTATTTTTGTGCATCTCTGGTCTTATCGTACCTTACCGGCATGCTGACTGTCTGTTTTGATCTGGCAGAGCAATGCGCTGTACAGACGTATCGGAAGTTCCTATGATAGCTAGCGGTATCTTCCAACATTCTATGCCTCTCGCTGTGAACAATCCTTTGTGAAAGAAACACGCTATGTTATAGTTGCACAAAACACTGATCAATTCCAATCAACATTCCCCCCCAAAAATGCTGATATTGGTCTTCTAGCTAGCTGGCTAGGCAATGGATGGCATTTCTGTCGCATCGGGTGCTGTGGGCGGTTGATAGCTGAATCTATCAAACCACATGAGTCCTGCCACCAAGACCAGACTCCCCACCACTCCAAAGATATATGCCAACTGCCACCCAGTTCCCTCTAATTTCGCACCGAGCAATATCGTGACAAACGTCAACAAGAGAATCAAATATCCCATGCCCTTGTGCTGGAGTTCCCACCACCAGCGAGAACCACTACTACTATTTGTCGTAGAATCGTCAGACTTGCCCGGTCGGAACAACAGCGCCAACAATGGCTGTAGTAGGACCAGTGCAAACACTGTGGCACCAAGACACCCATGCTGAAAGCTGGTGGTGCCGGAGCCGTCGGCAAAAACGTTAAAATTGCGAACGGCAATGGCAAAGCCGCCAATGCCAAAAATCAATCCGGCTACTTGAAATCCACGATGAAGACGGAACCAGAGGTCTCCCGGACGATGTTTCATCAGACGTGCCGACAGGACACCCATGGGTAAGAGCCAGCCAAAGGAAAACATCATGATGAGACCGTGGATCATTCCAGTTGTCAACGCCATGGTTTCTTCGTGGACTGCGACAAAAAGAGGAAGACTATAGCCGGTGGTTGACAACAGAAGGAATCTTTGGATGTAGTTTCCCTGATTGTTGAATAAACTCAACTCTTCAAGGTAGTGTGTGTGGTTGCTACCTTGCCTCGTATGCGCTGTCAATCAATCGAAGCTTGGCCCCAGCGTGTTGGCTCGCCGTTGCCGTGAGTTGTGGATTGGTTCGGTGTTCGGTGAGTGCGGATTGGAGCTTGGGAAGATCTCAAGATCCCTGTTTCGCAAGACTGCAAAACGGCAAAACTGCGAACCCACGGCAATCGTCGAGGAACAAAAAGCTGTCTTCTCTAACCCAACCTCCACACGCGAGTTGACGGGGATTTAGAGTAGGGAAATTATCTACGGAAGCCAGCCGGTAGTTTAGTTTCATTACAAAGAACCGATACCGGTATAGGTCCAGGAGACAAAACCCTGACCGGGGATGGTTGATCAGAGATGGCCCTGGTGTCGGTAGCTAGGTGGACGCTTCGTCCACACTTCGAGCGGTCGCAAGTCTAACCGGTTTTTTGCTTCAGGAACGAAGCAAGTCACAAGCAGGTTTGCATAGCTACATGTACTACAGCTCGGTGCCGTGTAGTTACTAGAGGGCAAGATTAGCTTGGCACACTACCGGCTTTCGTATACCAGCGAATAATCCAATTCTCTATACTCTCTATACCGGTAAGGTACAATAGTCTATCGGTAGCTGGATCAGCTTCATAAATTCGCACTGTATGGAACCAAACCGGTTGTTTAGTATTTAACAGTCCTTTGGAGTCTTTTCCTCTGTTTAGTCCTCGTCCTCACTCTCATCCTCGTCCTCGCTCTCGCCCTCAATCTCACTCTCACCCTCGTTCCTCCTAGGCATTTGTTGCCTAAAGTAAAATGGGAGCAAACGTGAAGGACACCCATTTTCATAGGCCCAGCGCAAGCTTCGAGGGGATTCATAATCAGTCAAGAAAAGGTCCCGCCACTTCCAGGGATGTTCTTTTCGAGAATAGAACCATTGAAGGATGTGCACTAATCCCTGATAGAGAGCCTCCCTGATGCAAGAAATCCGATTGCAGTCACATCCGTTTTCGTAGGCATATTGTAGTGTTTCCACATGCCCGTATTCGACCGCCTTCAAACATGTCTCTGAGTCCCAGGGACAGCCATTCTCATGGGCATACTGCAGAGTGCCCACATGGCCATTCTTGGCAGCCTTGACACAAGTATGTGTATCCCATGGACAACCGTGTTCATGAGCAAACTGCAGGGTATTCACTTGTCCTGCCTTAGCAGCAGCGTGGCAAGTGCCTTCATCCCATGGACACCCATTCTCATGGGCATACTGCAGGGTATTCACATACCCTCCTATTGCAGCAACTTCACAAGTATGTTTATCCCAGGGGCATTGATTATTGTGCAGCCATTGGAGGATGTGAAGATGTCCATGTTGTGCAGCATATGCACATGTGTATTCATTCCAGGGACATCCAAGTTGACGGGCGCGTTGGAGGGAATCCAAGTGACCAGAACGGGCAGCAGCGTCGCATGTATCTCTGTCCAACGGGTATCCCTTTTGCATGGCCCATCGGAGCATTCGAGCATTTCCTTGCCCGGCCAAGTAGGGGCAAATCCAACCAGGTATATGTAACGGAATCCAATCGTGAGACATTTCACTGTGCCAGTGGTCGGCACAAGCCTCATTGGCAAAAGTAGCACTGTACATAGTAGATGTTGCTGTTGCTGCTACTGGGACCCCGGAAAGCATAAAAATTACCTGTGGAGGATTGGCGATTTTGCCACAGAAGCTCTTGTAAGCCTGATTCATCTGCTTGTTCACGGCTCCAACAAAAGTATAGTGACCCATGCCAAGGAAGGAGAAAATGTGGTTGGAAATTTTGGTGTGATGCAAGAGATCTTGAATGGAAAGGTCTGAATCCTTGGGGGTGACATGGAAGGGAGAACAGAATTCTTGGTAGGTTCGTTTCATGCGATAGCTCGTACAGGCCAGGGAAGCCTTGTCATTTGAGTTGAGAAAAGAGAAAATGCTATTCTCTTTTTGGAGCAGCTCCAGGAGCGATGGTTCTTCTCGGTTGTTGTTGTTGTCATGTTGACTTTTCATGGCAGTTGCCGTTTCCTTTTTACAGTACTCTCCAAACGATTGTTTGGCGACCTTGTTGACACGATACAGAGTAGCTCCCGGTCTAACCAAGGTTGCTTTGTCGCGGAGAAGAGGTGCGGGGGACTCCGTCATTGTCACAACAGTTTCCTGGAGGTGGGATCCTTTTTGTTGGTTTCCACGTTGGTTGTTCATGGCTGTCTTTAAGATGTTGTTTTTTCTTGTGCTGTTGGTGGGAATGTCTTCGCTCTTGATGGATGGTGACGATAGATTGAGTGGTCTGAGACTTGCTATTGCATTGCTTTGTCCTGGATGGGTTGTGATAATATTGGGATGGCTGAAGATAGATGTGCTCTTTTCGTTGCTTTGTGCCGTTGTGGACCATGCAGCCAATGACAACGGAAACGTACCTGGTACCCAGGCCCGCACTTCTAACCTCAGGTATCGCAGGCAGGGGCGGGGACCCAGGGAGATGGGAATATGTGTGTCTCTTGGAAACTCTAATGATAGCTGGTTGCCATGGAAGGCCCAGTTTGGTCAAAGCTGGTCAACACGATTGACCAAAGGGCAAAACAGTGGCGTGGGCCATGCTGCTACTGTTGCAGCTAGCTAGCTAGCTAGCAGTATCCTCCGTGGATACATGTGCTTGTTGGCTCTTGGACTGCCTCATGGTCAGTGGTGCACGTGGTGGTCATGGTCGTGGTTACCGTACGGTACGGTACCACCTGTGGTCTCCCATCAATAATGGCAATTTACTAGTCTATTAGTTAGAATTGCCAGTGAATATTTCCAGTTGCAGTCAACCGTGGTCAAGGGTGGTCCCTGCAAAAGAAAGTGACGGTTTGTCATACTGAACCTGGATCATGAAAAGCTCCTTCTATGCATATGCATACCAGTATCGCTACCTCACTTTGAACCCGGGGGGTGTATGCATACATACCGGTACCGTGCATGCACAGTCGTTTGATTTGTTCTTGGCTTGCATTGGCTCAGGTTATAAGATATAAGTTGCCATCGTTGGTATCTTGGTATCTTGGTGGTTCCGGCTCCTTTTAGACCACGGAATGTTTCCCCACCTCCCAACTCAGAATCGAATCTGTTTTTTGCACCTCGTACGCGTACGCGTTAGCTACTCTTTTTTAAGGTTAGTGCAACAGGACGAGAAAGCATCTCATCCCCGTCCTCAGTCCTTGCCGGTCCATATGCCTACGACTGTACTTCACGCCCAGAACCCAGAACCCCTTGATCCCTTCCCATACTTTTTACAAGCGGACGTTACCTAGTACCGTTCCTTTCAGGAAGGCAGCCGATTTTAGAGAGCGTTGGCATTGTCAATCGCCAAAAACTGAGCCTCCCGCAAGTCACTATGAAAGTCGTTCGCGATTCGCGCTAAGTCGCGCTGCGCGACTTGGAAAGTCGTTCGCGACTCGCGCTAAGTCGCGCTGCGCGACTTGGAAATACTAGAATTTACCGTAAGAAAGACGATAGAAGTCGCGCAAAGTCGCGGTAAAGTCGCGATATTGTTCAAGTCGCGCAGCGCGAATCGCGGGAAACTCGCGCAGCGCGAATAGGAACGACTTTCAGCGATCCAAGTTGAAGTAGGGTTTGGCTAGGGTTAAGGCCAATCGGCTGCCTTCCAGGTAATCCCCTTTATAGTTATTTATTTATTTATTTATTTATTATTATTATCTTGTCGGGTCATCAACCCGTCAATTCAACCAACCAACGAACAAAATCCAACACCATGGCGGCTCTTGTGGCCTCCAGCTAGCTAAGTCTCATACATGTACTATCATTGGTACCGGTAGATAGCAGAATGCCTCATCCACGGTATAAACAGGTTGCTACGGAAGACGAAAAGAACCATGTTGCTGTGCGATCCCACAACAAGACCGCAATGTTCTTGGTAGTTTTGGTAGTGCTCCCAGTTCCTTTCATGTTCTGTATTTGGACCCAGGGTCTCTCCTTGGAGTCCATTGGATGGAAAAAGCAGCTCCGTACTACTGATGACTGGAATCTGCAAGTGCAAGAGCAAGAGCCAAGTCCCGTACTGACACAACATGCCTTGGACTTTGTGGCACGACGAAGAAAAGCCTATGCAAAGGAGGGCAAGCATGATGATTGGAAACTCCGGGGCCACGGCTATCTTCTTACCTACCAAAACATTGTACTGGCTGCCACTGTGATCTCTTCAACTACTGTTACTGAACAACCACAAGAGAATGGGCTAACCATGGGAAGGAATCGAATAGTCATTTGGAATGTGCATCCTAAAAGATCCCAATCTTCAAAATTGTTGGATCAGTGCCACTGGCTGACCATATGGGTGCGCGTCAATGGTCCGGAAATACTCTCGGGACTGGCACGGCCCATTGCTGCTGACTCTGTGGCAGGAAGAGATTGTCGGTGGGACTTTTGGGTGGACATTCAAACGCCCGGCCAATACGAAATCGATGCCAAACTCTTGACATGGAATGGTCTGGCACCCATGCATCTGGTGGGTACCAAACCTACCGAACATCAGTGTCCGCATGTCGAAATGGGCACCAACGAGCCGTCCCCACAAGCACTCGAAAAGGCACCCCAGAAGACTTCTATTTTGGGATTCAAACTCTACCAATCCGTCGGGGCATGCTGTGAGATATGCCGTAGGATACCTCGCTGTTTGTATTGGGCGACTCCTGCGAAACAACTACCCGAACCCGATGATAAAAACACGGGATGCGACCTGTACTTTGCCAAGGACACTCCGGAGGATGGCATTCCCACGTCTCCTCTTTTGACGCAAGTGACGCAGAATCAAAATGCCGTCATTCAACAACGGCAAGAAAATGGAGAACCAACACCGAAACCACAACAATTGCCCAAAGCATGGGGGGCCTCGTATGAAACAAAACTTCCCCAATACAAATACAATACGACTCAATTCCTAGGCTGTGGGTGGAGTTTTGAATTCGCCGTAGACTTTCCCTGTCTCGATGGAAACCTCGATGATCATGTATACATGGAAACCAGAGCCTTTACTGTGACGGAAGGAGGCACACCACAAACAACATCTCAACAGAAGAAGAAGAAGAATCATCTACCCCTGTGTGGCCAGAAGCATGAAAGTTTCGTCCGTATGCGGCAGCAGACCCATCCTCCAAACAACAACGGCGCTACAAAACTCACGGGTCGGTGGGTGCGAGAACCCTGGCCAACGCCCACCAAGTGTCCGGATCCCATGACGATGCTTCCGCCATCGGAAGGTAACAATAAAAACTTTCCCATGGAAACCATCGATGGCAGTCGACCGCATTGTTGGCACCGCAGTGATTTGTCCGAATTGAGTAGTCAATGTTTTGAGAGCAATTGTCAGTACATTCTACCACAACATCGCTGGGAATCCACACCCCTCAAGCACGACACGCAATTTAATGCCGTGTGGAAGAATTACAACTGCCATTACGTAGAGTTTACCGACCGGCAGCTCTCGGAATGCTTTGTCAAGAACAAAATCTCCAAAATTACAATCAAAGGGGCATCCGTCTCCCGGATGCTCCGGCGCTACTTTGAAGTGCGCATGGAACATCTCACCTTTTACGACGAGAACTTACCGGATGCCCGTCAAATACGAGTGAACACTCTCATGTGGCCCCATGCCATTTGGCACATGAACGAAACACAGTGGCTCCATTCCATCAACAAATCATCTGCTGCCATCATTGCTCCCACCAATGACAAGGAAGAAGAGTACATTTTGTCTCCGTTTCTGACCAGTAGTGAGAGAGAGCAATATATGCACATTGACCGGGCGGTGCGATTTGGACAAACGATCGAAGAGCTACTGTCCAGTAGAGGCTACAAGTTCATCAATGCATTTGAATTGTCGGCCGCTTTCACCGTACGTGCATGTCGTTGCAAAAGATTAATGAAAGCGCCTGTCTTGATCAAAGTGCCTCACCTATCTATATCTGATCGCTCGCTCGGCATGCAGTATGACACGACAACCCAAAGTGATGGACTTCATCTGGTGGGACCTCCGATGAAGATGATTGTGATAAAACTGTTTCATCACATCTGTTCGGGGACAGTGGAAGGAACTATATTGTGAGTCTCTGCGTGGGCCCTGTTTGCTTTGCTTCGGTACCGGTTCCGCGGGAACTCCTTCGAAGGCAACAAGTGGTTCACTCATTCGCAAGGGACAAGCGCGATGCAGAGGCGAGGAGCTGAGTTGTGAGAGCTGGGCACTCGGTTCGCCGTCAAACGATGGAGCAAATTTTCGAGAGGACGAGTTTGTTTCTGGCTAAAAGGATACAGTATTGCTGATTGATCAGCGGAACAGGGACGAGAGCACAAGCGAAATCGTTCGACGGGGCCGGAATGATATGAAAAGGGACTATCTGCACGCGGGAGGGTGAAGCATGTATGCAAAAGTAGGACACGATTGCTATATTGATGTGGTTTATTGGTTGTGTAGCTTGCTTTTTCTTTTCGATATAGAATGTATGCATGAGCAATTGAATATACATGTTTGGATGATGCCCATGTTAATGTTTGCCCTTCACGGTTCGGAGCCTTCTTCAGGCTGCCGTGTTGTTGGCGCAATTACGTTCCAGCAAGTGAAGATCAATGTTAGAGTTGTTCCTCGAGATAGCTGGCGACTTCGGTTTCGCCAGGCTGAAGAGATCAGGAGATGAACTCACGCGCTCAGTAGGAAATGGCTGGAAGGGAGACGGCAAGGCTGCTGTGTTGGTTCCCAGCGCAGGAGAGTGGAGGATGGAAGGGGGCGTGACGACGGGAGGTGAGGAAGCCGCCGGTACAGTTGGCATCTGTGGCGCTTTAGGAGGTGGCAGCAGTTCCGAAGATTGAAAATCTCGAGCAGAAGACTCATTCTCCAACAGTCGATCATCACACTGCTGCCTCTGAGACATACCAGGCGAACAATGCTTGGAATTGTCAAGAGCAAACGCCTGGGACTGCATATCCGATTGGGCATCTCCGTTGCTGGACGAAGTTGACTTTGCCTTGCTGGAGCCGTCATTGGAGTTGGTGATGGATGCCAACCAGAAGGTCTGGAGTACGCCTGGAAGAAAAGACCAATTGCGGAGGCAGCGTTAGTACTCACCGAACAACCCCAATCAATTTGACTCGCTAGCTATGTTCGTTGACTCACCTTTTCCTTTTGCTTCCACAACATCATCTCTGGGTGTCAACCACGACTTTGCTCTGGTTCGCCCTCCTTGGTCCAAGAGGTGAGCTGTCTCCACGGACACCTGGATGCGCCCAATGGTGCTGGTGCTTTGCATTCTCGATGCTGTGTTCACAGTGTCGCCAAACAGCTGAGGATAAGGAAAGTGACGAGATGGTGAGACACGTGTCTGGACGAGAACAATCCACAGCACGTGCTCCGGGTCGCACTAACCTGAAAGTGACTGGCCTTCTGGCCTCTCAATACTCCAGCCTGAGTTTTAATATACAAGTCAAATGTGTGTCAGTTTGTTCATGACTTGGACCACACATGTAGGGCCACAGCTCCAATTGGTCGATCGACGAACATTGAACTTACCGTAACAGGACCTGAATGCAATCCAATCTTGAGCTTCAGGTTTGATGTTTCGGGACCTAACCTTGGTTGCAAAGCAGCCATGACTTCTGTCATTTTGAGCATACAGCTGCGGGCAAAGCGGGCCATGATGTAGGCATGATCCGGTTGCGGTTCTGCAAACACATTGGGATTCAGAACAGAAACCGAGTTGGGTGAGAATGCATACATGGCACTTCACAAAACCGGCACAGGGTCGAGTCAAGTTGGCTGCGTACCTGGCAGGCCCGCCACAGCGAGATATTGGTCTCCAATCTATCACAATCAAGAGTGAAGGGTTCTGGTGAGCGATGATGAAGAGATAAGAAAAGGAGAAGCTAAACTTGGCTTGCTTACAGTTTCCACCTTGAAGACATTCCTGTGACGAGCTAGGTGGTCAAATTCTTGGTACAAAGTCTCCAGCAGCCGGAAGACATCTTCGGGTGAATGTTCCAAGCTCCATTCCGTGAAACCTGTTGGATGATTGAGCAAGATATACATATAAGACCACGGGAGGCAGCGATTCCAAGCAAGGACAGAGGACGCATCGTGCATATGGTACGTACCCACAATCTGGGCAAACAGGACCGTGCACTGGAGAAGCAAGGAGGACATACATGTCACAGGTGAGAAGACCAATTAGTATCTCAATCGGGCGGGGCGTGCCAACCTCATCAACACGAACGTACCTGAGGGAAGAGAGTTGCAATGGGCTTTCCTTGGAATGCCACCGCATTGAGGTCTCGGTTCAGGTTCAACTGCACCTTGTTATTCTCCTTGACGTTGCTGTTGTTGTTGTTGCTGTCTGCATTGTCTTTTTTCTTGGGCAAGATGGATACCTTTGCGGCAGCAGTTGTGTTGTTGGCGTTGTTGTTATTGTTGTCTTCGTTTGCATCGTTGTCTTCGAGGAGCCGGTTTCGAACGTCGGAAGGAAAGAACCGTTCGACAATGGCGTTGGATCGTTTGACGACTGCCTGGATGCGCTTCTCTTGTCGCATGGCAAAGCAATTGTAGAGTTGCAAGACACAGCAGACAAAGATAAAGATGGCAACTAATAGTGAAAAGAAGGGGTATGCATGTGTGAGTGAGTGAGTCTTAGAATGCCAGGTCGTAGTGGAGACGGTCGCGCATTCAGAGTAGTGTCTCACCTTGACTCGCAGCAAAGATTCTGGGAATATCGGAATGATAGTTCTTGTAAAACTCGGGGGACGGATAAATGTGCAATTCATAGTGGCAGTATCCAGCATCATCAGTATGATTGCTAGTGGTAGCATTGTAGGTCGCCGTCGACGAGACAAATGGACTAAAGGGTGCCGCAATGTCAAAAAAGTCTTGTTCGGAATCGTGTTGATCCCCATATCCCAAAAACACGGCTTCCTTGCCATTGAGTTGAAAGGAAAAGGGTTCTCCACAGATGGTGGAGTGAGGTGTCAAGACGAGTTGAATGCCATTGTCTCCTGTCGGGAGCAAATTCTCAAAGAACGTCTTCCAGGGCACGACTTGGAGGAGCACCGCGACGAGTGTGCGATTTTGAGCACTCGTGTCAAAATCTTGATAGACGGGCGACACAATGACACTGTGGGGTTCCAAGTGTTCTTGGGAGGTTTCATTGCCATACTGCCGTGCCGTGTACTGCCAATGAATCCCAAACAGTTCAAAGAGATGAAAGGGTTCCGTGAGAATGGCCGCACCGTGGTCTTGGACCGCTTGCACCGCGCGGGCAATGCGTGGATGCGAGAGGGCATTGTAATTGACGGGCGAAAGGTCTCTGTCTTGTGGGGTCGAAAACTCGGAGGGAATGGGGAACATTTGCCACAGTGGCAAAAAGGGTCCGGGGCCCTTTTCGACGCGCCGGTATTCCTTCTTGTGATCGGGGTCGTACTCGAGATCGCGAGTAAAGATGCGGGTGGGGATGGTACTATTGGCATCTTCGTGATCGGAATGGAGACGACGGCGACGACTCGTCGTGACTTCCTTGTCGTCGTCGTGGCGTGTCGATGCCCATGCCTGATTGTCGACCGAGTAGTCTTCCCAGGCTTCTTGCTGCTCCACAACCAAGGGTGCCAAGGCAATGAGCTGCTGCTGATGGGCGGCCCAATGCGCCGTGAAGGACTCGGCAATCTCGACAAAATTGGGATCTGTGACGTAGGGCCACGAGACATTGCTGCTCGCAGCAAGCGCAGACGATGTCAAGTGAAGATTGAGTGGCGCCATTTCATCGTGTGTTTGTCGGGCTTTGGCTTGGGATTGACGAACAATGTGTTCGGCGTATTCGTAGTACTGTGAATGTATACATATAATAAGATAAGGAAGAACGAATGGGTGAGTGAAGGATCCATGAGGTCATAGAATACCATTCAGTACACTTACCTTGTCAGTAACGACCAGATCTCTTGCGACCAATCCGTAGATAAAGGCAAAGCCGGCCGCCAATCCAATGAGAGAAAGCAAGAGCACCATGAGTGACTTCCAAATGATATCTCCCGCTCCCAGGAACGCTTCTGTGGAGGCTGACTTGTGGACGTTGCCACTCGTCTCGTTATTTTTGTTCGTGCGCGTGGACGTCTCTTCTTCATCTTCATCGTTGTACTTTTCTTCTTCGCAGCTTTCTGCCGCCAACGACAAGTCGTCCACCAAGGACAGAGTGGATTGCTTCATGATGGAATAGTCGGTCATGGTCACTCTTTTCTCGTTTGTTTCTTTCGACCAATGGATGGATGGATTGTGTGCTCTTTTTCAACACTCCAATGCCATGCCTGTCGGATGAAAATGCCTCCTGTTTGCAATCGCAGATGTCGCGTCCAACTGGCAGTCTAATACACAAAAGATGACCACATAACCTGGTTATGTGGTCATGTGGTTTTACATGTATGATAACCACAATGTTATTGTCATGACCACCATACTCCACCATACTCCAAGCTTCTCCACCATCCACCCATCATGAACGAAAGAAGAAAGAAAGCTTTGACAAGAAGGGCCTCCATGACCATCGTTAAACCCTCTTGAAGAACTATGCAATCCAGCTGAAACTCCGGAACTTGACGTTTGAACCTTTGACGAATGCCTTCCAAGATCCAAGTACAGGTACCAGTACTGCTACATTTGGGTCGTTAAAAGTAGGATTCTTTTGTTGATCAGAGAACTCACCAAAGAATCCTAACAAATGTCCACAGTGCGGAAAAAAGAACACGTACAAAAAGTACCAGATTTTAGTCGCGGCAAAAGCAACCGGAAGAGACGATTTAGTCGCGGAAAGCGACTGTCTGGAAGAGCTCTGGAAGAGACGATGAAATGCTGCAATGATGATAAAAAACTCCAGATGATATCGATTAGCAGCTATTAGCTACGGTGGCGAACCGAGTCGAGCCTTCCCCTTTAGTTTGCTTTCAATGGAAGAGCTTCTTTTGGATGAAAAGAATTCCGAAACGTCGTCGTGCATGCAACTTACTTTTGTAAAGTAAGGCACGACGCCGCGAACGAAGGAGGCAACCGAAAGGATGGTTTGTGCTTGTTCGCCATGCCGTATGTATCGAGAGAGCAGTTTCGTCATCTATGACAGAGCTCTCTGTGGGCTTTGATGGCTGACCATTACGAATGGGCTGTCCGGGATGAAGGAACCTGCTCCAAACCATTGTGGTTGCTACCACCAGCCAAACACAAGACGAACAATCGAAGGAGAGGTGCCGAGGAGAACCGCTGAAGCGCATACGTGGTGTACCGCACCGCACCGAGGATCTTGTCTCTCCGTTCATCAAAATTTGAATCGAATCTTCAATCGTAGCTCCCGTAGAGCCACTCACTGATGTGTAGTAATACATAATATCTACTCCGTTAATAAAATGACCACCTACATGTAGTCTGCCTTGCTAGTAGCACTCACAGAGACTACCACAGGATGCTCCACAGTCCACCGAACAAGGAACCAGAATCGATGTCATTTGTGGCAATTCGCACAGAGACGCAGGAACAGTTCCCTTCAGTTTGGGATTGTGATCCAAAAAGAGATATCGCAGCTGTTGCCATTCGTCACCGCCTCGTGACGATGGTATCGTCCCAGACAAGTCATTGTCAATGGCCGAGAATTCCACCAACGAGGTCATGCCGGTGGTCCATTCGGCCGGGATACTCCCCTCGAATTGATTACTCTGCAAAAAGAGACTGGTGAGTTGCGTGAGTTGCTGCATTCGTGGTAGCAGCGTCCCTCCGAGATGATTGGATCCCAAACTCAGGTAGCGCAACTGCGTCATGTCTCCCAAATAGGGTGGCAATGTTCCAACCAACTGATTGTACTTGAAACTGAGACGTCGGAGGGATGAGAGTTGCACCAATGCCGGTGGGATCATGTCTTGTGCCGTGGCATGCACACCGGCATTGAGAATGCCCAGTGTTTCGAGGCGAGTCAAAAAGATCAATTCATTCGGCAATCGCCCACCTGCGATATCGAGTGCCTTGGGGGATACTCCCTGCAGACCAAATCCGAGGAACCAATCCAAATTGAGATGTTGCATGGCATTGCCGGGATCATTGGCATCGTTGGGATTGTAGTCGTGACAGGACATACCCCAGTATTCATCTCCACCGGCATCGCCCCACTGACATTCGTGGTGCTCGTACGACAACCAGTGTTGGCGCTTGTCAGCAGGCCAATCGGGTCCATTGAGACAAATATAAAACATGGCGAGTGCCACGAGTTGTACCTTTCTCCAATTGGGCAGAAAGGCATAATCGGGATGCCCTTCGACAAAGGCAACAGCCTTGGATTGAGGACTATCAGGGTTTTGTAAAGCTTGGAGCGTGAATTCGGGCAACAACATTTGTATGGGACGCCGCGGACCTTGCAATTTAATAATGGGATCCCAGTAATAGTATAGGAATGTGCTGTCGTCAGGGTGCAGGCCATCTTGTGGTGAAGCTTCGGGAGTACCAGTACTACTATCCCCACCAAACAAGGACACACCATCGACAAAGACATGCAGCACGGCCAATACCAACAAGAGCACAATCCCACAGAGTGCCAGTACCAGTAACAATTGACACGCCCGGGATGTCCAACAGGCCCCTCCGAGGAGAACATGGAGTGACCGTTGGGACCAATTGTCGTGGGACGAAGGCGTCGTCGTGGTGCCTCGGGATTCGGTCCGATCGGTACTGCGTTCTTCGTCGGATCCTTCTTCGAGAATGTTCAAACGATTTCCAGTGGATCTCATGCCGACCCGGAATCTCCACCGGCGTTTGCTCTGTCGTTGCGCGCCCTTGCGGCTTTGGGCTTGTTGTTTTTGACCAACGACTGTCTTGTCCGAGTCTCCGGCATCGCTGTCACTGTAATAGTCATCACTAATAATGCTGCTGCTATTGTCACTGTCCTTGTCAACGTGGTCGTTGTCGTCATTATGACTGGTACTGCTGTCGGTACTCTTGCTGGCGAGTTCTTCGTCGACGGGTGCATGGCGGCGGCTGTTGTTGCTGCTATTGCTGCCATTGTTATTGCCGTTGCGAAAGAGGAGGGAAAAAGGCCAACGAGCCGCCACAATGGTTCGTGGAATGAAGGAGTGTGTGACGTTGGAGGACGTCGCACTGATGTTGGAGCCGGAGTTGTTCGAGTGTGTGACAGTCGTGTTGGTGTAACTTGTCTCATCATCTTCCTTTTCCTTCTTGTTGGTGTCTTTCTTTGTTGTGACATCATCCTCGTAGTCATCCTCGTCTGCTTGGACAAGCTCTTGTAGAAGAAGTGCTTCTTCCGCTTCCATTTCCATTTCCGTCACCAGAGTCGCATCGGGAGACAAGGGGGGCGCAGCAATAGTGGAGGATGTAATAGTACTACTAGGCGGCGACGATGGCGGCACCATGGACGTGGAGAAGAGATTGAAAGGATCCTCTTCGGCCACGACAGGAGGAAAGGCAGAGGCAGGAGGAGACGAAGCCAAGAGGGACGTGGGAAAGTGGTCCTCTTCGTTACGAAAGATTCCATCGGCATGGGCCGCTGTCGTCGTCGCCGCTGCATCATTGCCAGTGGACGACCGAAGCCGTCGAGGTCGCCAACTCCATCGATTCCTTCGCTGCGATCGCTGGGCCGCCGTCAACAACTCGGACTCTGTATCGTCGCCGAGCTCATTGTAGAACTCTTCGTCGTCGCCGTCGTCGTTGTGGCCATGGGATTCCATGTTGTTGGAGTTGCCGTTGTTGGGGGGATCCATCACAACGCTTTCTTCAGGTCTTCTATTGTCGTTGTCTTTCGCATGGTCAATCGCGATCCGCGATCACCATGTTGGTTGAGGGCATCTCATTTTTTGGTGTGTCCATAAGCCTTTCTGTTCCGAAGTTTCCTTAAGCCTTCCATCCGTGACACCAATTTGGAATCGAAAGTGTTGGGGATAAGTTAAGGCTAAATTTGATGGTAAATGTGTGCGTCCTAGCTATCCACTCTGTAGTTTCTGACGTCATTCGCAATCTTTTGATGAAAGGTTCCTCTAAATGACGTTCTCACTGACGTACTGACGTGTCTTGCCATCACCCCTCCTCTCACATTTCCAAGGATCTGACCAACCATGTCGTTCCAAGTTGATGGCTTCTCCTTCTGCCTTCTTGATGTGCAGCAACCGCCAGCTTTCCAAAGGCAACAGCAGATGGCGATCCATCCAAAAAGACACACTCTTCCAAAAGACACAGGTCGGTTGGATCCATTGCTTGTCTGAAGTGACACAAAAGATTGACCTTCAGCTTGCTTGTAGAGAAAGCACCAAGAATTGCAAGGACAACAGAAGACAATCAGATCAGATCAGGAAGAAGGATGAGGTGGTCCATGGCAATCACAGCCTGGTTGCTGGTGGTAGTCACTACCAGCATAACTCCCACGGCTGCATTTTCCAACCATGTCTTGTTTGCCCGAACCGCCAAGTGGTGGACTTCGACTTTTACCCAATTGAAAATGTCCAGTTTTCAAGACATGGTCAATCAAATGAAGGAAAAATCCGGTGACAAGTCCACTAGTTGGATTGAAGAAGCAAGAAAAGCCACGGCCGAACGAGAGGCTCAACAAAACAAGAACATTGCCGATTCCGAACGAAAGATTCCATCCTGGATTGATCAAAGTGGAGGACAACGGGCGCCGTCGGCACAATCGCAATCAGCTCCACAGGCACCGTCGTGGATGAGTGGAGGGCCACCGCAAGCTCAGCAGCATGCTCAAAATCAACAGCATGCTCAACCTCAGCAGCAAGAAAGTCAACCACCCAACAATGGAGGAGGAGGGCGACCAATTCCTAAATGGGTACAGCAAAGTGGAGCAGGACAGCAAACACAACAACAGGCGCCGCCAGCAGCATCAGGACCAAAAATACCCTCGTGGATTGATCAGTCGGGAGGACAGCAAGCATCGTCGACAACGCCCAACACTCCAACGCCACCGGCTGTGGGAACGTCACCACAGCAAGCAAAGCCGGCAGTATCCGTGGAAGATCGACAAAAACAAGCGGCTCAAATGTTTGCTAAAATGCAACCAGGAGGAGGAGCAGGATGTAAGTTGCAGAATTTGTTTTTTGGGGCTTGTGTGAGGAACCAATATTTATCTCATCTCCTTTTGCTTCGTGGAATATTTATTTATTTATGTATGTGCCGTTGACATCACAGCTACTCCTGGCAAAAAGCTTTCATCTCAAATGACCTTTGAAGAACGAGAGCAGGCAGCCAAGTCGGAAGGATCCAATCAGGCAATGGAAATGGCAGAAAAACTCATGGCGGAACAAAAGGCTAAGGATGCTGCTTCTGCGGCGGTTGCTGCTACCAATAATGGTGACAAGGCCAAGGAAATGGCTTCTGCCCATCAGCAACCACCCGCTATGCAAGATCGACAACAGCAGGCTGCCAACATGTTTGAAGCGCAGAATCAACTCACTGCCGCAGCAGTGGCTGCCACATCGATTCCCAAACAAAAGTTTCCCTCTCAAATGACATTTGAAGAACGAGAGGAGGCAGCTAAAATGGAAGGGTCCAACAAGGCCAAGGAAATGGCTGCCAAAATGATTGCAGAACAAAAGGCCAAACAGGACACTGCCGCTGCAATTGCCAGTGGAACAACCCCACCTCCGCCGAGCAGTGACATTCCAAACTTGCAAGATCGAAAAATGCAGGCCGCCAATATGTTTGCCAATGCCAAACCAAGCACACCCGCAAAAACAATGGCGGCTTCTACCATTGGAGGTCCCGCCATGTCTCCTCAAAAGAAGTTTCCATCACAAATGACCTTTGAAGAACGAGAGGAAGCTGCCAAAATGGAAGGATCCAATAAGGCCAAGGAAATGGCAGCCAAAATGATTGCCGAACAAAAGGCCAAACAGGAGGCGGCAGCCGCCAAAGCGGGAGAAAATCCGCCGGCAGGCGGTACTGTCAAACCGGCTGCAAGCGCTGCTCCTCCCTCGACGTGGCCAGGTGCTTCTTCGCATGCTGGATCTGGCACGGCTGGATCATCAGAAAGTGGCAACCCTCCACCTTTCACAACGGGCGGGCAAGCTGCAAGTGGCCCTCCGTCGTTCCCAAACCCTACTCAACAAGCAGCAGGATCAGTTGAAACGGGGGTGAAGACGGCAATGCCTGCCCCGGCACTTTCCGTGCCCTTTGCAAGAGCACCAGAACAACAACAGCAACATGATCAACAACAACAAGGCAGGGAAGATGCTGCAAAAATGGAAGGATCCAATCAGGCTCAAGAATTGGCGGCCAAACTAATGGCAGAGCAAAAGGCCAAGGAGTCGACATCCACACCAGCAGTAGCAACCAAGCCAGCTTTTCCAATGGGAGCGGCTCCTGTCAGCGGTTTCCCAGGAGCGGCAACAATTGAAAAGACGACACCAACGGCGGTTTCCGCCAGCAGCAGTGCACCAGGATTGAACGCGGCTTCTTGGCCACCCAAGAATCCCACGAACGATGACGCAGGAAGACCTGCTTTCCCTGGCGCTGCTTCTGCAACCACTGGTTCCACAGCTAGCGGCATGCCTAAAACTGCTCCCTTTGGTGGTCCAAGCATGACAGGAAGCACTGCAGATAATACCGTCAAGCCAGCTGCACCTGCTACAGCTGCAATGCCGCCAAATGCCCAAACCAGCTTTTTCAAGCCGCAGCAGGCCAGCGGACCCCAAACGAATGGACCACCAAACGGCGCCATGCCGATGCCACAATCCAGTTCTCCATTTGCGGGTGCCAAGGCAGCGGAGCCGAATGGTTCAACAACAATGACAAATGGTCCAGGGGCGTCATTCCCAGGAGCTCCCAAGACAAACGGTACCCCTGCAATGGGGGCGGGAACTGCAAATAGTTTGCCTGGTGGTCCAAAGATGAATGGGCCTCCCAATGGAGCAATGCCTCAGACAACTGGTCCTGCTTTTCCTGCAGTCCCAAAAGCAAACCCTGCAGCAGCAGGTGCTCCCAAGATAAACGCGCCTGCCAATGGAGCAATGCCACAACCATCTGGCCCAGCTTTTCCAGGGCTCCCACAAGCAAATGCAGCCACAGCAGCAGCAGCAGGTGCTCCCAAGATGAATGAGCCTCCCAATGGAGCAATGCCACAACCATCTGGCCCTGCTTTTCCGGGGTTCCCACAAGCAAATGCAGCCACAGCAGCAGCAGCAGGTGCTCCCAAGATGAATGGGCCTCCCAATGGAGCAATGCCACAACCATCTGGCCCTGCTTTTCCAGGGCTCCCAAAAGCAGATCCTGCAGCAGCAGCAGCAGGTGCTCCAAAGATGAACGGGCCTGCCAATGGAGCAATGCCTCAGCCATCTGGCCCTGCCTTTCCTGGGGTCCCAAAAGCAAATGCAGCCACAGCAGCAGCAGCAACAGGTGCTCCCAAGATGAATGGGCCTCCCAATGGAGCAATGCCTCTGCCATCTGGCCCTGCCTTTCCTGGGGTCCCAAAAGCAGATCCTGCAGCAGCAACAGGTGCTCCCAAGATGAATGGACCTCCCAATGGAGCAATGCCAAAGCCAACTGGCCTTGCTTTTCCAGGGCTCCCGAAAGCAGATCCTGCTGCTGCAGCAGGTGCTCCAAAGATGACTGGGCCTCCCAATGGAGCAATGCCACAGCCATCTGGCCCTGCCTTTCCTGGGGTCCCAAAAGCAGATCCTGCCGCAGCAGCAGCAGCTGGTGCTCCCAAGATGAATGGGCCTCCCAATGGAGCAATTCCAAAACCATCTGGGCCTGCTTTTCTGGGGTTCCCAAAAGCAGATCCTGCAGCAGCAGGCGCTCCCAAGATGACTGGGCCTCCCAATGGAGCAATGCCTCAGCCATCTGGCGCTGCCTTTCCTGGGGTCCCAAAAGCAGATCCTGCAGCAGCAGCAGGTGCACCCAAGATGAATGGGCCTCCCAATGGAGCAATGCCTCTGCCATCTGGCCCTGCCTTTCCTGGGGTCCCAAAAGCAGATCCTGCAGCAGCAGCAGGTGCTCCCAAGATGAATGGACCTCCCAATGGAGCAATGCCAAAGCCAACTGGCCCTGCTTTTCCAGGGCTCCCGAAAGCAGATCCTGCTGCTGCAGCAGGTGCTCCCAAGATGAGTGGACCACCTGGTTCAACATTTCCAGGAGTTCCAAAAGGTGCCGCGGCAACGGGATCGGGGTCTGCTGCCAATTTCAACCAAGGAACAGGTCCAGTCAGTGCATTGCCTAAGATGAATGGACCACCTGGTGGAGCACAGCAACAGAAACCACCCGCAACTGCGTCTTTCCCAGGTATTCCAGGAGCTAAAGGTTCGCCAGCAGCTGCTGGATTTGCTACAAATTCCAATCAGGGGGCCGCAAAAGGTATTCCTGCTGCGAGTGGCTCTGCAATGAAGGGTCTACCGAACCAAGCTCAGATGCCAGGATCCAGTTCATCATTTGCAGGAGCAGCTAAAGCATCAGCTGCGGCCACAAACAGTCCCCCCCAGATTTATCCGCGGTCGAAGGTCGACGGAGCTCCTTCTTTGAATGAAGTGGTCCCCACATTGGGAGGACCATCTACGAGCGCTGAAAACAGTGGCACTACGGCAAAGCCTTGGGACAGGAGTGACACGCAAGGAAGCCCCCAAAGTACTGATTGGGACAATGTGAATGCGATGGGGGCACGCTCCTCCGATAAGACGGATGATGGTGGAATTTTGGGTGGATGGTTCGAGAACAATAAGATTGGCCAGGTAGCATATGGTGTGGTCGGAGCAGCGGCAGCAGCAGCGGCGGCGGCGTTTGTTATCGGCTTTGCACCTGAAAGAGGCCAGCAAGCTCCGATTACTCCAGCGCGCACTTTTCCCGCAATACAGGAATCTGCACAGGTTCTTGCTCCCGCCCGTCAACAGCAGCAGCCCTCACCCCAGCAAGTGCAGCCTGCTCAACCCATTCCACGCTCTCAGCCCATACAACAATCGCAGGCGCCACAATCGCCCGTCCAAGCCAGTACTCGCACTGAAGCCGCGATAGCCCCTCCGCCCCCTTCAGAAGCTGCTGTAGACCAAGGCGCACGCCCAATAATACAACAATCTGCAGATGTGGAAGATGCTGCAGAGCGAGTCGAATGGTACCTTGATAATCTCCGTGTCAAGTTTGACGACCTTGGCCAACAGATGGAGAAGAATGATTTGGTGCTTCAAGAGCAGTCGAAGCAACAGCTGGCAGAGGCACAGGCTCAAAAGAAAATTGCCGAAGATTCGTTGATCGTGATCAAAGAGGACAAAACTCGGCTGGCAGCAGAGAAGGGTCGTCTGGACGCTGCGTTGGACGATGCGAAGTTACTCTATTCTCGCTTGGGTGAGCAGTCGATGATTCAGGTACTCAACGTGGAAAAGGAGTTGAAGAAAGCAGAACAGAGTTTGGAGGCTGCTATTCAGATGAAAGCTGAATTTGAGGCTTCTATGGCTCGAAGTGAGGACGAAGGACCCTTTGCCTTGAAAGACGTCGAACAAGGTTACAGCGAGCGTGAGAATCAGGTGAAATCTACCCTGTCGTTATTGGAAGAAGACTCAATCGACCAGTTGGCGCGTGTTCAAGCAAGGTTAGAGGCAGCCGAACGGTCCCTGGATAACGTGTTGGACGGGAAAGCTAGAGTTGAAGTGGAGCAGGTAGAGCTGAACAAGGACGTCGAGCTCCTAAATGAACGGTATGCACAGCTAATCCAAAGGGCAGAGTTGCGACTCAAGGTCGATACGGCAAAGCTGAATGTCGCCGAGCAGGTGTTGAAGGCAGTCTTCCCCCCGGATAGCTAGAGACGAGTAGCGGATGACTTTGTGTGATAAGCCCATCACCTGATGAACAGAGCAGGTAGCATGGGCATTACTCGTCTACACATACATGCTAACGACTACTATTAAAGAAGCACCCGAATGTACTGTATCTCGCTGGCCTCCTGTTGGCGCCGTAGCTCGCGATGGACGAAGATGCTGAGAATACAACAGTGCTTGCCGGTCGACATTCCGAGAGAACACCCAAGATGAAAAACGGATTGTCAGCTTCATCTAGGGTTGTAGAAATGTTGGGTTCCATTGGCTCCACGTGAAGGCTTTAGATCCTATCCTTGGCTAGGCACTTCGCTCCTGTTGATAATTCTCCTATGGGTAGAAGCCTGCCTCGTGCCAAATTTTTGCTGTTGCCCTTGCAACTGTTTTGGAGCTGTACATACACCGATAATCTGCATCCATACTACACAAGAATCCGAACGGTGTTGAACCAGCTAGAACAGCGGAGGAGAAATCATGAACGAATCTCATGGATTCATCACGATGGTGTTACCAGAAGGCTACAATTATTGTTACCCGCGGCAAAGAAACAATAAAGCAACAGTCTTGGGAGAAGAGTAGTACCAAATAGCTATTAAAAACTAAGCTCACAATAAATGACATTCTTCAAGAGGCATTACCTTGGGCGGGCAGTTCCTGTTGACAACAAACCTCCTTTGGGTAGTTTCTGTAGCCCTGGAAGTTGTCGTTGGAGATAGCATACTGGTTGGATGGTCCTGAGCGGTACCGTGGTACATACATGTACACAAATAATCTGCATCCACACCATGCGTCAACCTCTCAAGTGTCGAACCACTACTAGCTCTAGATACAGCCCAAGAGAAAGGAACCAATCTCAGGGATTCATTACCAGCCATTGCGGGCCTGAAAGGTCATAAAGTGGGCCTTTAATTCCGGTGCTTTCTGTGAACATCGGGCTAGTCGAAGGGATGAATTGATGAATTGCATCGAAACATCGAAACCTACTCGGTTGCTGGAACGCTGGAGCCCTTTTTGCTTTTCACAGCGCTTGGGTCTTCTGCTCTCTCGCCTTTCCTGCCGCCTTCAACCCAGCACTATTTCTTTTGCAAAGTTCAGCCATGCTTTTGGCTTCAGATATTACAGTTTGACAGAGGCTGTTCAAACATCATATCGCTCGAGTGAATGACCGCCGCAGGTGACGATGTTAATGCTATTGATCATGTCACGGAACGCTTCTTTTCTCACCTTGGCCTCTCTCCCATCTCCCAAAGCCCAAAGAATCAAAACATCAAAAACTGCTGCAACCCAGGAAAAAATGGCCATGCGTGATTCGCTAGATTGTGCAAGCTTCTTACGTTCTTCCTTTTGTGACTGATAGGGTTGTGAATTGAAGATGAACAACCCAGAGAATCCTACTTCGTCGGAAACAATCTTCTGACGTTTAAGGTTCTTTGTCACTCGGCAACCCTGTTGAGCGATAGTACATGTAGCTCAGCGATCCAGCAGTCTTTTCGTCTTTTCTACCAGAAAGAGCAATCTTTTCACATCGCTTCCAAGTACCGTATCATCTTCAACAGTTGCTCACCTTTCTTTTCAACCAGAGAGCAAAGGACGCTGGCTAGCAAGCTAGAGTGGGCAAGAGCAGTCAGCCAGCGAACTTAGACTACTTATTAAGATCCAAGATTGGAGGAAGCAAGGCTACATCAGGGGTCAAATATGATACCTTTCCCTATTCTGAGTTCTTTGCCCAGAGTGAAGCTGTATGTAGCTGCTTTTTTCATTGGCTACATGTCGCCCGGCTAGAGGAGCACCAATACCGTATTGCTTTGTGCTGATTCTTCCCTGGAGGAGTCAAGGCAAATGCTGATCTTTGCTTTGTGTTGCGCCTGTTACGCCACCATCCCCTGTCATGGCTCAAGTGCCGGAACCATTTGCTTCTTTTTCTCGCAACCTCTTCAGGTGGCGGTCTGGCTAGAAACTCATAATACAGGGTATCTGCATTGCCATTGAAACCGGATCTCTGCTCAGGACCAGGCGCATCATGTCCTCTCCTATGGCCTGACCCGGTTGGCTAGTGGTCGTATTTAGGTACATGTAGTATGCTGGGTGCTGGTCGCGCCTTGCTTGTCCATTTATTTGTTGCTTGTTGGCTTCAAATCCTCGCTTCACATCCATCTGCAGTGCCTGCAATTTCGTCATGGGTAGATCTGGCAGCTGATCTAGCTAGCTAGCTGTCAACAGTCAAGTGGAGCTCTCAAGCAAGAGGCCAAACTCTTGATGTCGGCTGACTTCAGCAAGTGAATGGCCACAGCTACCGTATGGCCACCTGCGGGCATGGTTATGTCTTTGTGCAATACTAGTAAATAAATATAATTAATGTTGTGGCTACTAAAACTTCTGGAGTGGGCCTTCGCACGTTGGTAACTTTTAGGCCACGAGCTTGGTCCAGATCCGGTGGGCGTATTTAATGACGTGTGTCAACTCCTATGAACAACCATCGATCAGCTTCTTATTCTGAAAACGCTGCACTTTTCCAATACTTTATCTTCTTGAAGAACCATAATCAGATTCTTTTAATCAGTTCTTTGAAGAACGCTAGGGAGAACTGTCCAATGACTCTAGTTGCTCCCGACGAACCCGAAATGACCTGCCGCCTTCAGAATGTCGCGACCACGCAAAAGTACGTGCTCTACTACTGAACCTTGAACAGCGAGGGTCCTCATTGTATGGATAGCTCAAGGATCACTGAGCTGTCATGGTTAGCTACCTGCTGTTACTGCTGTTGACAAGCGACGAGTCTGCATGCTGCATGCAAGAAACCACCACAGTGATAATAACAATCATGGAATTGCCTCATTCAAATGAGCGCTTGAATTCTCAAAACCAAGACCGAATTCAGCCGCACACTTTTCTAGTCAACTCAACAAACAAAAACGAGAGGGCAACTTCATCCATCCACATTTGCATCAGTGACCGTTGAAAACCTCCTCACTTACTTGTGACCCTCCCTGTTGAAGGTGTTCTTTGTCTAACGTATCCCAAGGGTCTTTTCCTCCCTGCCTGCATACTCAAACAGACTTATTTGCGAGAGCAGTTTCTCTTCACATTCACAAACTACTTTCAATCCTCCCTGCATTCTCATTCTTATCCCTCCCTTACCTCCATCTCCACTCCAAGACCTACATCCATCATGCCCTTCTACGACGACTCCGCCGACGTTTCCCTCTCCTCTAGATGCTTTCTTGACGATTCTTCTTCTGACGATGATGATGATGAACCGGGAAACAAGGAGGCTGGATCTTGTAACAACAGCAACGATGGGACCAGTGGCCGGGATACTTCTTCGGATCTGGGAGACGGCACCACCGTCGAGTCGGATTGTCCTACGTGCAGTGCTTCCGAGTGGGCCGAGAAGGAACGCAACGGCGTCAAGAGGACCAAGTGCATTGTGGTGTTGCTTTTAGGCATCGCTACCGTGGCCACGGGATGGTTCACTTACTACATCACCAGAAAGGCAGAGCAAGCTGACTTTGAAAAGAATGTAAGTACTGCTTGGCACTGATGCATCCAGGCTGGGTAGCTACCTTGGCCTAATCTCTGATCCTCCTTGCTTCTATACACGCAGTTCCAAAACTATGCCAGCATGATCAGCACCATCTCGGATGCACAGGCCCGTGATGTCTTTCACAAAGTCCGCAACTTTGCCACCACGATTACCTCCTACTCCAAGACATCCTCCTATTCTTCGTGGCCTTATGTGACCTTGTCAGATTTTGAGCCGCGCGGCTTGCAAATGAATCTCATCTTGAATGCCCCCTTGATCGGAGTGGCACCCATTGTGACGGGATATGGACCCCAGCGCAGCTGGGAGACATATGTGTTTGACAATCAAGGCTGGGTCCAAGAAGGCATCGAGTACCGTCAAGCTCAAGCCTCGCAAGAAACAACTCGTCAGCGCCGCGACCTCGATTTGGTCATTGTGGATCAAGAAGACGCGAAGAATGATCAAGCCATTCCCATTCACTACTACCGCAACTACACCAACGAAGACCGAGTCGCAGTGCCGCTCTGGCAAATGGCTCCCGCACCTCGCAACCCAGAGCCTTTGGTCAACTTGGATCTCTTGTCCCATCCCACCCTGAAACCGGCTCTGGTCGACATGATGTCGTACCAAGTACCCGTCTTGTCGGCGGTGCTCCGGGATGATTACTTTTTGCAAGATGAGCAGAACAATGATGAAGAAGTTACCCTTCTTCTTCGTCAGCCCCATAGTATTCTGTTCGAGCCCATTTATGAACACTTTTCTCATCGTCATCACGATCACGAGAAGAATGCAAGCGCTACCGCCATTGCAAGCAACGAGGTTGTGGCAACCGTCCTGGCATTTCTACCGTGGGGACGGTACTTGGAGAATGTCCTGCCGCTGGGGGTGGAAGCCATTGTGGTGGTTCTGACAAACTCTTGCGGCGATGCCTTTACCTTTGAAATCACGGGGCCGACTGTGACATATGTCGGCGAAGGCAGCCTCTATGATCCTCTGTACAGCGACTTGGTCGTTTCCAAGTCGTTTCATCCATTTCTCCAAGCGGACGAGACCAACAACATTACATTGACATGTGCCTTCAACATGGACATTTATCCTACGTTTGACCTGGAAGACCAGTATCACAGAGCCGAACCCGTGCTCTATACTTCCATGGTGGTGTTTGTCTTTTTCTGCACTACCATGGTGTTCTTTGTCTACGACTACTATGTGACCCAACATCAAGATCAGCAAACCAGCATTGCGATTCGATCCAATGCGCTCATTTCCGACTTGTTCCCGGCCAGGGTCCGAAAACGTATCATGGAGGATGCGCAAGCACAAGTCGATGCCGAGATGGAAGCGAATAACCACGGCAAGGGCTTTGGATTGATGGGGACCACAAGTCAACTCAAGAGCTTTCTCTATGATGGGACCAGAAACTCGCAAGTGATGTCACGCGTGGGCATGGATGATACCCCTCCAATCGCCGACAGCTACAAAGCCTGCACTGTCATGTTTGCCGATATTTCGGGTTTCACAGGTGCGTTTCTGGAACAGGATGCACCATGATCATGTATTGACGTCATTCACTCACTCTTTTCGCGCTCCGAATACAGCTTGGAGCAGTGTGCGGTCTCCAGAACAGGTGTTCGTCTTATTGGAGACGTTGTTCCATTCGTTTGACGAGATTGCCCTTCGCCGCCGCGTATACAAAGGTAAGGTTTGCTCTCCTTGGTTGCAGCAACTGAAGCTTCTGCCCTGTGTTGACGGTTCGATTCTTCGCTTTACCTTTCTGTAGTTGAGACGATCGGGTAAGAGCAGGACTTGGTTGCGCCCCCTTGCGAAGGCTACAGTTGGAACAGTTGGATTCTTTTGTCCTCACCAACTCTTTGCATTCATCATGGCTTTGCCCTTGAATCAATCAGGGATTGCTACGGTAAGCATGCTCTTTGCACTTGTGTACGATGTCAACTTTTGAGAAGATTGGCTCACAGTATGATTCTCCCGCTCAATATACGACAGTTGCTGCAGCGGTAAGCTCTAGCGGTGCTGACGCCAGAGTCAGGCTCCAAAGAAGGACATCTCAAGTTTCAGCTTATGCGATCTTTGTCCTCACCAACTTGTTTTCGCGATGCGTGTTGCGTACATCTTTGCAAATCATTAACGAATCAAACAGGGCGTACCCGGTGAGTCGACGTCTTGTCTTGGGGATCACGGTAGTGTCTTTAGACTCTCCCAACTCACAAGATCCCAACTCCATGTGTGATATTGCCAACATCATGCAGATCCTCGTGAGGACCACGCGATTGTTATGGCTCGCTTCAGTAAGGATATCCAACGGAAAATGAATGACTTGACAAAGCGCCTCGAACAGGAGTTAGGTATGTTCCTGATGATAGTTCAACCTGTCAAAGGGAGGGGCAACCGTTCCCCCGCAACTGCAGCTTACGATTTCTCCACCTGAATACTTGTAGGACCCGAAACTGGAGACTTGGCATTGAGGATTGGTTTGCACAGTGGCAGTTTGACCGCAGGGGTGATTCGCGGAGAGAAAGCACGTTTCCAACTTTTTGGCTCTGTAGTTGATTACGCGTCCAAGATGGAAGCAACGGGGCACAGGAACCGCATTCAAGTCAGCAAAGAAACGGCCGACTTGCTCGTTTCAGGCAACAAGGGAGACTGGCTCAAACAAAGAGAGTGCGGAGATGACACTAATGCTACTTTCTGGTTGGATATCAAGTCAAGGTCGTCACCATCGGCGAGATCTGGGACTAGCTGTGCCAGTTCCCCTAGCAGTGTCGGACTGGAGTCAGCATTGCAGCCCCATTTGTCAGTGCCAGAAGGAATTGAAGGACAGAAACCCGTAGCCTTGGATGAAAAAACAGAGCGCCTGGTCAAATGGATCTCAAAGTCGTTGGAACTGTTGCTCCAGCAGGTTGTAGCCAACCGCAACGCGAACGCAAAAGATCCCGACAAGCAAACTTTGCAGGAGGCGTCTCACGAAGAAGACAATGAAGTAGTGTACAAAGAAGGACAGACCGTAATCGATGAAGTGCAGGAGATCATTGCATTACCGCAGGCCCAAGCCAAGGTGCTGTTAGGGGGGAAACATGCAGCAAAGATTGAACTAAGCAAGGAAGTGGTGCAACAGCTGCATGACTACGTCTCCATCATTGCATCGATGTACAACAAGAATCCTTTCCACAGTAAGTGTTGTCATGCTGCTCTTCATCACAAGTCGCACCTTGATGCACTGTTTTGACCAAGTTGTTCGTCCATTCTTTCCTCCCAAGGCTTTGAGCACGCAACCCACGTGTGTCAGAGCTGCAACAAGCTCATGTCCAGAATAGTCCGTCCGGATGACGTTTTTGATAGTGATGTCAGCTCGGAGATGGAATTGGTGCAAAATTTGCATGCACACACTCACGGAATCACCTCAGGTAGGAACCGGTACAAATACACGCTTGATTTTCCCATGTCCGCTGTGTTTTCACCGTGCTGATCCTTTTCCTTCCAAACCTATAAAAGATCCTTTGACCCAGTTCGCGGTCGTTTTCAGCGGATTGATTCATGATGTTGGTAAGCTGCGAAGATTGCTTGGGACAGCAAACTCTTCGTCAGTAAGAATGTCACTCACTTGTGCTTTGGTTGCCACGGCGCGATCGATGACGTAGATCACGATGGTAAGACTTTTTGAGCTGTCTAGTCTACTTACTTGAAGAATCCAATGTACCTGTCTTCTAAACTGTTGGCTCCTTTTGACATGGCTTTAGGTGTTCCAAATGCTCAACTTGTCAAAGAGGGTACAAGGGTGGCACAGCATTACAAAAACAAAGCTGTGGCAGAACAGAACTCTATCGGTAAGTTGCGACGATCAGTTGGATTTGCAATGAACCAGTCCCGACCCAAAGCTCAGGTCCATGGCACTCACTTGTTACTTTGGTTGCCGCCTTCAATTGGCTCTTATAGATATCGCGTTGGAACTGTTGAACGAACCAGCCTTCGAAGCTCTGCGAGCTGCCATCCATGGTACCCCAGGAGAAAAACGCAGATTTCGACAGCTAGTTATCAACTCAGTGATTGCTACGGATATTGCCGACAAACAGGTAAGAGCGGAAAGAAGCGTTCTACGGTCCTGACGCCAACTGTAAACTTCCTCTCTAACCTCGTTCAAAATCCTCAGCTCAAGGAGCTTCGAAATGCAAGGTGGCAAAAGGCGTTCAGCCCGTCGTCGTCGACCGAGGGCGGCAGCGCCTTGGATGATGTGAACAGGAAGGCTACGATTGTGGTGAGTTCCTTCTTGTGCGTCTTGCCTGGTTCTTCCTCTTCAATTTTTCTAACCTGGATGGTTTATGCCCCCCTTTCGACAGATTGAGCATCTCATTCAAGCATCCGATGTGGCGCACACAATGCAACACTGGTAGGATTTCTAGAATCTTGCTGATGATGAGCAGCTACATGTATGTGCATCTCACCCGCTTATTTGATTTTCATGTTTTGTTGCAGGCTCATGTATCGCAAGTGGTAAGGTTGCGTGGCTCCTGTTGACGCTGATAACAAACAGGTGTTCCTCACCCCGGTTGCAACTTGAATTTTCTTCCAAATCAGGAACGAACGGCTGTTTGCCGAGATGGCACTAGCCTACAAAAATGGGCGCAGTGCTAAGCACCCAGCCGAATTTTGGTACAAGGGTGAACTTGGTAAGGAACTTCCCTGTCAAGGGTCATACTTTGTCGTAGTGTCCTCCGTCTCGTATTAGAGTGTGCTCAAGCAACCGTTTTCTGCTCCCAGGATTCTTTGACTTTTACGTAATACCTCTGGCTAAGAAGCTAAAGGAATGTGGTGTCTTTGGGGTTTCTAGTGACGAGTATCTCAACTACGCCATGATGAACAGGAGAGAATGGGAGGCTAAAGGAGAGCATGCAGTCGCCGAATTGGCTGCGAAATACTAGGGCTTTCTATTATTAATAGCCAGTGGGACCAGGGCTTCCAAAGGACCTTCGCTTGGCATTTGCCATCAAAGACATGGCAGCAGCAGGAATAATCAACGAGGTATGCATCATTAAATAGTGTTTTCATCAACTTATTCATCCCGTCTACACTGATTATGAAGAGAGAGTCGTTTCTGACATCTTCAACAGAAGGGCTGAACTTTGTTTCAGCTTCAGGCAAAAGATCTTTGTCGGCCTGCTGCCTTGGTGCAGGAGTGACTTGACTCAGTCGTGAAACACTTCCACGAACTGCAACTGCAAGGTGTGCTTCAACTCAATGTTCAAGTCAAGTAACAATCGCTCCTTTGTTGGCTGGGCTGCTACGATGTATGGCATGCTGCGATAGGACTGAGATCATTGTGTGATTCCTTCTGAGTGCTTTGTTCGTGCCTTGCTAACTCCTCGTAATAGTGTCAAGTAATGCTGTCCAGATCGACTACTAGCTTGCTGGGCTGGCTTTAACTTCACTTCATTCCCCGTTATCTTGGACGCCGCTGATTTGCCCGCCACCTTCGCTCTCAACGCTCTCTCCAGCGCCCTGGGTGCCGGTGCTTTGTTCATCGTCTTGACTCTCCAAATTTTGGGTGTCGGTGCTTTGTTCATCGTCTTGACTCTCCAAGCTTTGGGTGCCGGTGTTTTGTTCATCGTCTTGACTCTCCAAGCTTCGCGACGTGAGCGCAAACTGGATTTCATCCAACGACACTCCCACTATGACAGCCTTAGTTATCATATCCACAACGGACATCCCAGATTCCTGCAGGTAGCTCTGGAATTCTTGCGACACCTCATCGGTGGTTGAATGGTCTTCCCCGTAGTGCATCTTATGGATCACCTGCAACGAGGGTGAGAAAGCCAGTTGCACAATCGAGCTACAAAGTTCGTATCGTCCTCTAAGAGGCTGCTTTAGGAACGTACCAATGCCTTGATCCCGGAGCGAATGGCCAATGCCTCCTCGTCAAGCGCTTTCGCCAACTTGAAGATAGTTCGATGTGTCTGCCCAAGGCTTTGATGATAGTTTTCCAGAGCCGCTTCCTCGACAGCGAGGCATTGCTTCGTGAATTGCAATGCGACAGCCAAATTCCCCATATTCTGGAGCGCAACGCCGCTGTTGTAAAAGCACTGTGCCATTTCTAGAGGCGACAACGCTCCTCCTGGAAGACTTTCGTAGATTACGAGATACTCTCGAAATGACACGAGGGCAGATTGGTAAAGTCCCCTTATAAGAAAGAACCGCCCCTGTTCCAGATGGCACTTGGCAACCTGAACGTTCGTTGGCTCGACGAATCGAGACCGCACAATTTCAAGCCATTTTTTACAGTGCTTTGTGGCCTCCTCCGCATCCCCGGCTTGGAAGAGAAGAGATGCGAGCTCTTGGGAGGATCTGATCGCCTGGTCGAAGGATTTATTGTCTTTGGTCGGGAGTTTTTCATAAACCGAGACAGCATCGGCAAAGTACTTGACGGCCGCGTCATTATCATTCTTTTGCTTCAACAGCAGTGCAACTGCAAAGGACAGATTGACAAGCTCAGAGTGAGCTTCTCCATATGCAGATTGAAACATCCTACGAGCTTTTGTCATGTGATCAATTGCGAGGTCTGTTTTGTTCAAGTGGCTCAGGTACACTTGCATAAGAATAGCGTGTATCCGAGCCAAATCAGGATGTCCTGCTTGCAGGGTGGCCTCAAGTCTACCAAGGCATGCCAGATAGTATTCAGCTGCTTTGTCGTAATCACCTTTCTGCTGGTAGATGAATCCAAGCCTTTTCAAGAGACCAGTAGGAGGGGCAGCAGCCGCAGCCTTTTCAAGCCACTCCAGTGCCTGGTCGTAGTCTCCTTTGAGCATAAGCACTGTGCCAATCTTGTCACAAGTGAAACCTATACTAGCTCCGTTGGCCTCGCGTATACTAAGCGACTGCTGATGCTTTTCCAGTGCCCCCTCCAAATCCTTGCGTTGCAGGAGAATTTCGCCTAGAGAGTCGTATGCGCTTGCTGTTTCGACGCTGTTTAGCCCGTAGATTGTTTCATGGATGTCGACAACTTTTTGTTGGTTTTCCAAGGCTGCGTCAAGGTCATGCCGTTTTAGGCAGATTCTAGCGATGGCATTGTAACACTCAGCTGTATCTGGATGGCGCTCCCCCAGACAAGCTTCCCGCACACGCAGCGACTTCTTGTACTCTTCCAAAGCCTGCGATTTGTCGTAGTCCCCGTCGCCCCTTTCCAGGGCAAGTCCGATATTGTAACGACAAGCTGCAGTATATTGATTGTTCTCCCCTTTGATGATCAAGTTGATTGCAAGGGATTTGCGGTGATGTTCTAAAGCAGCGTCAATCTTGCCTTGACCATTCAGGCAAACTCCCATGTTGGAGTAGCATATTGCCGTATTCTCGTGGTTTTCACCCACCGTTTGAAGTAGTGTGCCCAAGGCTTTGGTATACTGCTCAAAGGCAACATCTTCCTTTCCCTGGGCATCCAAGACCGATGCAACATTGAACCGAGCAAGGGCAATCTGATAGTCATCTGGTTCAGGAACGGATTGATAAAGCTCCAGTGTTTTTTGGTGCAGTCGTAGCGCCACATCTAGATCTCCCTGCCGGAAGAAGAGATATGCAATATTTGTAATCGTCGCTGCAGCAGCGGGATTGTCCTCGTTTTCTGCGACCAAATGCAGTGCTGTCGTTTTGATCCATTTCCTCATGTGCTCATTGACGCTTATATCCAGTGCTCGAGTCCCTCCACCTGCCCTTACAAGCTGTAGAATCCGATGTCTGTCTTCTTCCTGTGTTGCCTGTGCCTTTTCCACGCTGGTGTTCGACAACGCTTGGTACAGTTTGTCAACCCCACCCGTGTCGCCTGTCAATACAAGAGCATTCAGCATGGCTACTTTCTCGGTAATCGGCATGACAATGGTAACCTCCACACCACTTTGCTGGTTGGAGCAAGCAACATACATTTCAAAGATACACCAGATGCGTGATAGATAAGATGGCTCATTCCACGGACTCATCATGGCCAAGATGTGACCGGTTCCCATGACGCGGCCGAAGAAGATGTCTCGAAAGTCTTCAAAAGGAACCTCTTTTCCTGATTTGTTATTGGAATACACACGGTGTTGATTGTTGCATAAACAGCAAATCCAAATATACGTTCTCTTTGGGTCCAGCTGTTGCTCCTGGCAAAAGTACGACAAAGTGTCGACCACACTCCCGATCGCGTAGCCCCAGGTATACGAAAGCATGAATAGGGCCGGGCCCACTTTATCGGGATCATCTCCCAAAGAATGGACATAGGCGGCTCCAAGCTCACCATCCATGGGGCAGACAACGGATGCGCCTTTGCGACGAATGACACCGTGTTCTTCTTGTCTGAGATCCTCCATCTCATATTTTTTGGCGTCACGGGTCAATCCAGCTTCCTCCACTTCTGACAGCAGTCCGTGGACTAAATGATGAACACTGACACCCAAAAGGCCCACCGGATCGATTTCGTAATCTGTCGGGAACATAATATCATTATTTTCTTCTTTCGAATCCTCTTTTTCTGGGTGGCCTTTTTTCTGTTGCAGATGTCTTCGTAGATTATCTGATAGCATATTTTCCATGACAGCTTCAACCGCACCCTCCGTTTCGCTTGCAGCCTCATTCTTATTGTCATCCTTCAGTACCGAGGCTGGAACTTCCACGGCTTCTTCTGGGTCCTTGTAATCATCTACCAGTGAAAGTGCGGTTGCCCATTCGTCTACGTCGAGATCAAGGCCGGCGGAAGCAGCCAAGTCGTCTACATCAATGTCAATGGCAGAGCTTTCTCGTTCTTGGGCCAATTTCTCTGGTGTGATTTCAAAATCGTCCGGATCAATGGATCTCTGTACTACCGGCTGCTTGAAAGTCTCTAGAGGCGCTGACTCAATATCTTGGAGACCTTCTCCTCTGTCTTCAGCAGCCAATGGTTTGGCTTCTAGAAGAGAGGCAATCCTTCTACGGGAATCGTCCTGACTTGTCTCGGCATCAGGCCTTCGCACTGCAAGCTCCACAGATGCATCATCATCATCATCATCCCTCAGATAGGTCTCCTTTGAAGGTGGAGAAGAACCATATGATCCTGGAGGTTCCATAGTGTTGATGCTGTGAAGGCATACTTTCAAAAACTCTTGCTTGCTTGATGCTATAAAACGGACGGTTTGTTACTATGGCTTGGCAACTTCTTCCCGAACTCCATCATCTTCCCAAACTCTTTCATGATCATGGCATTAGACCGGTTTTTCGTCTTGAAAAATGAGGGTGACGCCAAAATAGTCGTTCACGGGACTTTTGGGGAAGATCTCCCTTTTAATTAAGAAGAGGCTGACATTGACCCACTGAGCCAGCTTCTTTGCCACTTTGCTGATTTCCAATGTTGCTGATCAAACAGACAGCTGCCATATGTGAAATGTATCGAGGAGAAAGTGTTGGGGACTTGCCTCGTTTGCAATTGTGTCCTTGCAACCGACCCATTCAATGGAAAGCTCAGGCTTGGCAACACTGATGTTGGGACAAGGCATTCCACATCTGCCGTAAGTGAGAAATCTGCTTTTGTAAGCTTCGACAGTTCAAGATGTATATCTATTTTACCGATAGCTCGAAAACTAGTGCAACCTTTGATATTAAAGTGGAATATCTGGGGTTCGTAGGTATGACGGCGGTAACCTCACTTCCAGACCGGGGCCTTTATGGGGTGGGAATGGAACATCCTGCAAAATGCCCTCGTCTTTGGCGAGCGCTTCAAGCTGCTCGAAAACGTCCGTGTGCATGTCAATCGCAAGCGGCAATATGACAACGCCCTCTTTGCTTTTCAGTTTCATATCAGCCTTTCGTGCCAAGAAGAGGCCCTTTTTGATCAGTGCTCTTTGTGTGGCCTGATCCCGTTTGCCTTCAGTTCGAAGCTGTGTTACAAGACGTAGGCAAAGTTCAGCAGCCAAATCACTTGCAGCCCAGCCTATATTGGCGTGGATGTTGTCCAAGAAGTCGTGTGGATTGCCATTATCTCCATCAATCATCCAATCTACAGCTTCGTCCAAAGCGACAAAGTCGGAAGGGTCATGGCAGATGTCCAGGAGCCATTTGGTTGGCTTGAATAGTGACTTGCACGGAGTGAATTTTTTTGGTCCGTGGTGTTTTAGGTGTGCCTCCACAACGTATTCATCGAGCACCTCACGCATTCGCAGAGCTTGGCCTTGAGGTTTCAGCACACGCATGACATTGATCAACAGACCCCAATTCCCTAAGGTGTTCGTCGGGTCTTGGGTTGGCATCAGGTCCTGAATCACATAGTTGCATGCCTCAATTGCCTGTCCAACATTTCCTAGGTGATGGTGCCACATTGCACTAAAGGAGAAGGTCTGAGCAGCTCTGTCTGTCCCATAAACTTCTGCCATCCTTGATGAATGCGACTCTGCATCATACACCTCTGCAAGTTTCTTGAATATAGCCAGGGCAGCTGTGCATTTCCCACGTCTCCCACAAATCTCGGCAAACATGGATAAAGCCCTCATGTAGTGGATGGGGTCTGGATGGCACATGCTCTCCTTCACAAACTTTTGTGCCAAATTCACTTCAAAATGGCCTTGACTATCTTGTTGCACTTTGCCGCCTCTGATCCAAGCAAAGATGCCAGAATAGATTGGAAAGAGGATTTCTTTATCTTCCATTTCCGCTGAAGCTGGGCATCGCTCGTAGATTTCCAAGGCGTCGAGCCATGCCTGTGCAGCATCGTTTTGACCAACGGCGTTTGTGCCAGTGTTTTGTCCTTTCTTGATAAGCTTCTTCATGATAAAACTGAGCTCCTCCACAGTTAAAGTGTTGATCTCGTTGTTGGTGAATCCACCGATCTCCATTTCTCTGCGCTTGCAGTAACGATCATACATGTCCTTCACGAGCTGCTTGCCTTGATTGGACCATCTCTTTTGGTTGTTCAGCGCGTGATTAAGGCATTCGCTGCTCGATGCCCCAAAGACTTTGGCTTCTGCCAACCGTTTTGCCAACGGGACTGCATGTTTTCCAAGAAATGCCAACTCATCCTCGTACCAAGTCTCGACCGGATTGCTGCCAGTGCACACCCCGGCATCAAACGCCAAGTTCTTCTCTCTGAAGAGCCTCTCTTGCCAATCCAAGTATACATCCCAATGTTGAAGAGTGTTGGATATGTCCGATGCTTGTACAAGAGCTTCTATAACCACAGTCGCTTTCAAATCCAAGTCTCCTTCATGTAGCCTCAAGTTGTCACAATAGACGTGGAATGCTTTGTCCCAACGTCGGTTTCGCCAAGCCTGAGCTTTTCCATTGAAATGGTCGGTTGCAAGGACACAATTGCAAACGAGGCAACGGAATCTGAAGAGATCCTCCTCCGTTGAAAACAAACACTCTTGAAGATCTTTGTAGCAAGGATCCATGAGGATGTCCCAACCAGTGTTGGTGGACATCTGTTCCTTCACACTTTCTCCTCCATACATTTCGCATACATGAGGCTTCTCCTCTGCCAGCTGTCTGTTTGACTTCCCACACTCAGCAATGTCGGAAATCAACGCGGCAAAGAAGATTGCAAACTGGCTCAGTGGGTCGATGTCAGCCATGTACAGCTGCACAGAATTCTGCGAGTTATGGCTTGATCCCACGTCTAGAGAATCAATCTTTGCGCTGTCGTCGGATACCATGCACCGAATGAGGAGTTTTTGCACAGACATTGCCGTGTACGCCGCCTTTTCAAAGTTGTGGTAGGGTAGGTCATCTCGAAAATGACTGGCGATTCTGACTACCATTGCTTCCAACTGCTGTCCTACTTTGGAGGCAACGTCAACTTTTGCGGCGTTGGTGGGGCTACTTCCGGATAGGAAGGAGCAATCATCCTCAACAGTGGACTGTCTCTTCAGGTGGACAGCATCTACAACTTCCTCCAACGGCCTGACTTTGCCATCCGAGAAATTCTCCAGGAACGCATTGTCACGCCTGATCAAATTGTTGGATTGCATTTCATCGCACTTTTGGATCCTTCGATTCGCCTCCACAACACGGTTGAGCTGCTCCAACAGCAGTTTCAGAACCCAATCAACCAGCCGCTTTTTGTTCGCGGAGCGAGAAATTGGCGAAACTGCGAAGATGAAATTGTTCTCTACGTCTCCCAACACATTTCGACGCTCGGGGCAAACAGGGCTACAATCAGTCGCGGCAACGCTGGCTTCTTCTGAGGAGGCCCGAGGAAAGAGGACGTCGGAATCAAGCTGTGGTTGCTTGACAAAATTACGCCGGAGGCTTGGAAAGACAACCCAGTACGTGTCCATTTCATCACCGTCGCTCTTTGTCGTTGTGTTGAGTGGCTCCCGTTTCTTGATCCACTTTCGCTTTCCGGCTTTTACAAGCAACTCGGCAGTGGCAGACGATACGTGGATCCGGTGCCTTACGCTTGTCGTGTTCAATTCTGTTGCAACGTTGACGGTGGGTCCCAAGAGATTGCACAGCCGGAGCTTTATCTCGGGATTTGGGTCTTGCACAAACCCTGCGACAACGGGGCCCGAAGAGATGCCAACTTTAAGCCGCAGGCTGGCGGTGCCTGGGCCCAGTTTTCTCTCCAGACTCTGGACACTCGTGACCATCTCCTGTAGGATTCTCCTTGAGTATAGTACCATTCGTACTGCGTGATCAGCTTGGGCAACTGGGACCCCCGACACAGCCTTTTGGGAGGAAAGACCGTAGTTTAGGTCAAGACTGACAGTCTATCAAGGAAGGGTTGAAGACAATGCTGCACTTACCACGTACGAGTCTGTGACCGTTTTCACTAACTTGACACCAAGGTCTGAAGCTGCATCCTCGAATTTCTTTGAAAGGTCATGAAGCAGGTCGAATATCTGAGCCGCAGGTCTGGAAGAGCTCCATGCGGTCAGCCCTGTTTTGATGGAGCGGAACGATGTGAGTTCCTCAACTCAACAAAACCTTGACTCACATCGCACACGATATACTAGCTAGTAGTCTTACCCAAGATTTGTGCGTATAGCACAGTAGCATCCTCATAGTAATCCCCAGCGTGATACCCATTGCCGGCCGAAGTGGACGGCACCGTGCATCTCCGGCTCGCGCTCCCGCCCGTGCTCTCGTGCAAAGACCCAGTGTCCGACGAACAAACAGAATCCGCCTGTGATGTATCCTCCTCCTCCTCCATGCCAACCATCTGCCCAAGATCCGGTGCAGGTTCCATCCCTCTTTCAGAAAGGCTGTCCCTCCGATTAGGCCGGGCCAGGCTGCCGCATGCGTGAAGTGACATGATTCCGTATCCAGAGCTTTCTCCAAGGTCGTCACTTTCATCCTCATCACTGCTTTCGTCGTCGTCTTCGCTTTCATCATCCTCATCGTCACAATCATCGTCCACGTGAAAGCGACAGTTTGTGTCCAATCCAATGACGGAGAAGCTGCAACGTCGGTTTGGCATCACCAGGCTTCCACAGGTGGGTATCAAGTCGTTAGCGGAGCTGTCGTACAATTTGTCTCCATCGTCGTCACGATCGGTACAGCTTTGTCTAGGTTCTCTTTGATCCATGTCCTTCAGGCAGGGATTGCTTAGTTTCCTCTTTGGTGGCTCCGGGCAATCTGTGCACACAGGCAGCAGAGGTGTTTCCGGCATTACGGGAATCGAGTTGTCAACGTCGGTATCTTTCTCACCTTTGGATGCTTCTTCCACTTCTTGAGGTGCGATCAAACACGAAGCCGATTTGTTAGGTTGTTGTTCGTGAGTTGATTCATTGCCACTGTTGGCCGCTGGCTGGGCCAACGGGCAGATAGTTTTTGTAGGAGTGTCAGCTGCATGTTCTGGCTCTTCTCCTTTTGGAGATCTTGTCCCAGGTGGCAACAAGCATTCACCAATGCATGTATCATCACTATCAACACAGCTTTGGCGACAAGGTTCTCCCTGATTCAGGCAGGGATCGCTCAGTTTCCTCGTTGGTGGCTCGGGGCAATCTGTGCAAACTGGTACTAGTAGCAGAGGTGCTTCCGGTGTTGCAGGAGTGGAATTGTCAATGTCTGTACCTTTCTCAACTCTGGAGGATTCTTCCACTTCTTGAGATCCAACCAAACATGGAGCTGATTCTTCACATTGTAGTTTGTGAGTTGATTCACTGCCCCCGTTAGCCTCTGACTGGGCCAATGGGCAGAATGGTAGTGTAGGGGTTGCGTCAGCTGCATGTTCAGGCTCTTCTCCCTTTGGAGATGGTGTTGCAGGTGGAGGTTGCAAGCCCTCACCATTGCCCAGAGTGTTGCCCTGATCCTGACCACCAGCATCAGAATCCCGAGGGGGGCGTGTGAGTGTCTCGTCACGGACGGCGCCTGCAAGGGAAGAGGAATGGACAGTGCTATTACCAACTTGACCGTTGTTATCATCCTTTGCGAAGATCTCCAGGTTAGGTTCACTCGTCTTTCGCATAGGTCGGTTTGGACTGGCTCCTTCTGTAGGGTCCTTTACGGAAGCCCACTTGTTGGGCTCGGGGCCTGTGAAAGTAGTAGCTATCTTGTCGTCAAGGCATGATTTGGGTGATTCTTCTTGGTCGTCTCGCTTTCTTATTGCTTGTGTAGTCACCTTTTTCGTTCCTTCCGCCAATAGTATGGGTAGCATGACTTGGCAAAGCCATACACCCATCAAGAAGCTCACGGCCACAAAAAATTCAAAGTCGCAGGTTCTCTCCTGTTGCTGCTGCTGGCGAGACGACGAATGATAAGGATGGCCCTTCTCGATAATGTCACGAACAGACTGGACCTTTTGTCGTCTCCGTTGGTGGGAATCATCTTCTGCATCGACAAAGAAGCCATACTCTCCCTCGATTCTTTGGGAGGTGGTTGTTGCCATGGAGCTCACACCGGTATTTGTGGTTGTGGTAGTACTGACGGATTGACCAATGCCAGTAGTACCGCCCACCCTGGGAAGAGTGCTTTGGTGGCAACCAACATGGCGCCAGGAAGAACTCCTTCTTGGCATTAGCATGGTTGGTTTGGCAGTGAGGGGTCAATGAGGAAAGAGAGAGAGTAGAGTTGTGGTATATCACTGCTGTTTCACACCCCTTGCAACGGCTGCATAATGCCCGTGGATATCTATGGTTGAAAGTCTTCATCAGCGGTTGAAAGAACCCAACCACGGGCATTCCAAAAGGAAGTGCAGCGAAATGCAGCAGGTCGTATTTACTGTTTCTCAGTAGCGAAAATCTCCCCTGAGCTCACATCAGTGCAGCTTTACTCCACTCTATTGCCTCATAGCTTCCCAGCTGGCCCACCATTAGTCTATGTATTATGCAGCCCAATCCTCCAATCGCCTCTTGGCTCCAACGCTCCAACCTCTATCTAAAGATCTAAAGAAGGTAGAGAAGGAACATGAAGGTAGAAGGCAATTCGAGTGCCAACGAACCGGAAGCATGTGCCCTTTTGGAGTCAGCGACGTCAAAAGACAGGAACGCAAGAAGGAAAGTGTGACATGAAGCTTAGCACGTAACGAAGCAACTGGAGCAACGTCATTAAATCTGGCTTGCTCCCACGTGGTGAAACGTAATGTCTCATTGGTATGACCCCACTTTTTTCAGCCTTACACCAGTCTGCTGAGCTACTGTAAAAGTGCTGGCAGCACGATCGCTATCTAATCTTCTTTCAAAAGAAATTAGCCACGGCTATAGCAAGCAAGCTGCTCCAAGTCTAAGATAGATGACCAAGCAAGTAAGTTGTTGCAGGCAGTTTCCTGGAACCATGATGAATCCCATGTCCTCGCTCTGAACTTCAGAGGTGTCAAATCCTGATCAGTATGTATTGCATTTCTTTGACTAGCTAGCTGACAAAATTGCAACTTTTGCCATGATGTTACGACTGCTCGCCTCTGCTTTTTCTTTTTCAACCTTGAGGCGGCACTTTTAACTGGACGAATTCCCAACCAAAAAGAAGAGGTACATGGCATCAAAGGGCCACATTCTTGGCCGGTCAAGAAGCTGTCGGTTTGAGGCCAACGACTTTCCTAATGCTAATCTACACTGACTTTAGCTTTTTCAAAACTTATTGTTACTTGATGTGACGTCTACTAGGCATGTGGAGAGGGAGGATCGATGTGGTGTTGCAGAATAAAAAGGAGGTCACGCTGCTGGGAGCTGGGAAAGCTTCACAAGAATTTTCATCTTTCTATTTCAGATCCTTGACGGAGGGCTGGGCTTGTTTCAGAATGTATTGACCCATGATAGTGGCCCCACTTTTTTCCGAGCTTCCGCTGGGACTGCCACCACTATTACTACTGAGCGACGGTGACACAATGGTGGTTCCACGATACTGCAAGGTTTGTCCTTCCAAATGTTCCAATTCTCGGTTCTTGACGGCACGGCGCATCTCGAATTCGGCCTTTTTGGATAGCAACTCGGAAGTGGACATGCCTGCAACAGGACGACTCGAGATAGAATTCGACTTGCTGCTGAGTGGTTTGCCAGCGCCGCTTAGGTTGTTGAGTTGTCCGCGTTGTTGGGCGGCAGCAATCGCCTGTTCCACAGGATTGGTCAGAGGAGGGAGTGGTGCGTCGCGTTTGGCAAATCCTCGGACCTTCCCGATTCGATTGAACGCAGTCCGTAGGCTTGGAGGCGAAGCTCCAGGGCGAAAGCAAGAGGCAAGTTTTGACATGGTCAGAATAGATGAATCTGAATTGATAGATTGGATTTGTGCGTTTCTAATCTTGATTGCCTATGTTCATACAGTTGATCCAATCCTGCAGGGCTCAAGGCGCATGGTTTTGACCTCGCCTTCCGGATTGATTCATTCGTGGATGGAAGATTGGAGGCAGCTCGTGTGACTCGACTCAAAAGATACCGTACCCTGCAAAAGCCATTCATATGCCTCCTGGCTCGTCTCCGTTTCCATAAATCTTTTATTACCAACACATAACTCCCTTTATTGAAACAGTATTCGCGCGCTCCGCGCGCTCATCCCTTTCTCTGCTTCGCCCCGAGCCCCGAAACTGCTCCCTCGTCATTCATGCAAAACATGTGATCCCTTTCTCTGCTTCGCCCCGAGCCCCGAAACTGCTCCCTCGTCATTCATGCAAAACATGTGATCCCTCATTCATGCGAAAAATGTGAAGAACGCAAGGCGACTTTCATGTGCATGTACATGCGTTGACTGTATCCCGTCAATACAATACTAGTCGAATACGTAGACTTCTACAGAGGCCTCTAAGTAATGCACGCGGGGTATAATTCAAACCTCCACTCCCCAAAAGTACCCTTACCCCTAAAAGCAAATCGTCTCCGGGAGACGAAATTTGAGCTGCTACGCACTCGCACTGAAATGGAATGATTCAATCATGCCGTACAGGCTGAATCTAAGCTATCGAGACAAACGCAAGCCCGCTCCCGGTAAGACATTCGAATGCGAACCGGAACCTTTTGGAACGTTCCTCGAAAAGACTTAAGGGACAATGTAACCCCATCCCTAATAAACTCAACTGACATCACTCGGATCGTTCGATCGATCCAAGCCACTCGTACACCTCTTTCATTATTTCGATACCTCTATCTTTACTCTCTATTGACTCTATCAAGATGATGCTATCTCCTCTATAGCGGCTACTCCTCTTAACAAAGGCTACTACTCACCACCATGACAGGCTCCTCTTGGTTGGTTGGTGGCGGCAGCCGTTCGACGATCGGTCGTTGACTGCTTTCGTTCGACGGATCGATCAACATCCACGGAGCTTTCACGGAGCGATCATGACGCTTCCTCTTCCACGGAACGACGACAAGCGACTACTACTACTAGAACAACAAGCGACGCCTCGACAATGGCACTGGAAAGAACGCTTCCGTTCGACGGATCGATCGGCGGATCGATGACTGATGACTGATGACTGATGACTGGCTCTTCCACTGGCTCTTCCACGGAGCCTCTTCACAGAGCGAATGACGAAGACTTCCATATTGAATGGCTACTACTATATATTCTTCTCCCTCTCCTCTTTCTTCATCCCAACCAAAGAAAGGAGTGTTATCTTCAGTGTCACCAGACTCCACATCCACAACTTGTCCCTCTTCAACAACCAACCTTTTGGCCAGACAGATCTCCGACTCATTTTCAATGGAGCCCACGCCGGTGTCCAAGTTGGATCTGTGGACAAGCTTCTCCTTGAGGATGTAAACCATGTCCACTTCTTCATTCCTAGATCTTTCCAAGTGCTCCTCATGGGTTGGTTGATGGCGTGCATCTGCTTTCTTGATTCGATCGCAGGCCAAAATGTAGGCTTCAACAACGGTGTCCTCCGCAGTTGTCTTGAAGTTGCGACGAGTGACACTGGGACCAATCTGTGGCTTCTTTCTGTGTGTGCGCTTGGTGCTATTCAAGCCGTGTTCTTGGATCTGAGCTTCGATGGGCTTGTAATACTCCTTGGCGTATTTGTCGAGCTGATCCTTGAAGGACATTGTGCTTCCTTCTTCCGGCACATGCATGACTTCGTTGGCAAGCGACTCATATCCAAGCATGTACTTGCGGCACTTGCGGCGGAACCGCATGGTTCTTGTGGCATCATTCATTCGGAGAGCCTCGTTGGCGACTGCAATAAAACTCTTGAAATTGATTTGACGGTCCATTGGCATGCGGCGAATGTATCTTTTCGAGAAGCCCCAAGTGTCTTCGACTCCTTCGCCGGCAATGTTTGGATGGTACTTTGGCGTGAAGACGACGGTGACCTTGCAGTTTGCGTCTGAGAGCTTTTGCGCAAGGAACTCTAGATCGGTCATTTCGCTGGCAAAGTCAGGACGATTCGCCATGAGCCGTGACAAGATCCACTGTTCATGTCCTTCCTTGATGTTGCCATCTTCATCCAAGTCGGCTTTTGCGGCATCCTTGTGGTACTTGTTGTTGGCGTAGTCCTCTTCATTGATCCATCCCGTTTCCCAGAGGACCTGACTTAGCCCCTTCGCCCGACCAACCCAACCGAGCGACTTGATGCGGAGCTGATCCTTGAAGATATCAAGTCCCGCCTCCTGCATGCGTTCCTGCAAAGCAGTCTTGGTGAGATGGCTTTGTGGCAATTCTTTACCGGCGGCTAGGTATTCTGCCTTCATTTCTTTGACGGTCTTCGGGACGCTCTTGGTGCTTTTGACGAGAGTGTTCAACGAAATGCCATCCTCTACCGCTTTCTCTTTGAGTTTCTTCAAGCAGCCCTTGCCCTTATCAAGCGCCTTGGGATCTACGTCGCGGTGAGCTGCAATTTCCTTACGGAGTTGTGCGGCGCTCTTTGGCTTGACTTCATCTTCGTAAAAGATATCAAACCGCTGGGCCAGCCGTTCTTCGGGAGAGAGGTACCAAGGGCCGTCGTCTGGGTTCAACTTGGTCTCGTCGGATTCCCACATGAGCGACTGTTCGTCTCCCACTTGATAAAGCGACGGACCGAACGATCCAATGCATCCCACGCCAAGTGTGGTTTCCCGCATATGTGTCTTGCTCCCATGATCTTTAAGCATGCAGTTGACGTCCAAGCCTCCATCGATCTTCTTGGTGTGGCCGCTGCTTTGATCGAACAGGAAGACGAAATCATGTCCTGGGAATTTCACCTTGATACAGTCAACCATATCTTCGAATTGAATCTTCATTCGGTTGCCATTCCAGTAACCGTCATGTCCTTGGCCGATTTGGATACAACGCATGAATGGGGATTTGCACATTTCTTCGGCTGCCTCTTTGGTGATCGGCCGCTTGGTTGAGTCTCCCAGCTCAACATTGGCGGCATCTTGGGAGATGTATTGGGTATCTTTGCGCCGCTCATTGATTTCTTTAAGAAACTCGGATATATCTGGATCCATTCCGAAAGCATCCGAGACGAAGGCACTCACATGAAGACCTTGGCCGTCATTCTTCTTGCGGAGAATTTGCTCACCGTCAACGCTCCAAGCTTTCTTCGAAACGATGAACTGCATGAATACAGACTCGTCTTGTCCAATGATGATGACTGGACGCTGAGTGGAGTCAAAGTCACGCTTGAGTCCTCCACCAAACTTGCGCTGCTCCTCAGGTACGAATTGAAGGAGTTTTTCATGATTGGCGTCAATGTGGTATTCCCGCATCTCAACTTCTTCGTCTTCTTCTCCAATCTCGTATGTCTCGTAGTGAGTTGAATTTGCTGATAGGAATCCTTCGGCTTCCAGCTCCTCGGCGGCAGTTGCGGGGATTTGCACCCAGCGGTAACAGCGATCTTCGAGTTCAAAATACCGTTTGATGAATATCTTGCGGTAAGCCACGTTGTCAGGACGCTCATGACCGTCGGTATAATACGTCTTGGTGTTCTCGCGGTACTCGAATCCCAGCAGCCGTAACCAACGCTATGCGGTGGAGACAGAGATCGACTTGAGACGAACCATGGCGAGGAACTGACCCCTGTTGAGTGGCTTGATGCCTGAGAGAGCAAGCTCGTGATTACACTTCTCCATGCAGTGAGGGACGATGGTGTCAATCAGGTACCGTTGAGCAAACTCGGAGGTGAGTTTTTCCAGATTCTTCTTGCAGTGACGATACAACATGATGTGAGCTTCTGGGAAAATATTGAACAACTCAACGCTTCCTTTGCCGTTTGTTCTTCGTGGAGGCATGAAGCCCTCATGTCGCATGAACTCCCGCTGGGCGTTGTACACTGCCCTCCAACGGTTGTATGCACGATTTCCACCTGTTCGGCAATCTGCGACAGCTTGTTCAACGCATCTTTCCCAAGACCACGCGTACCGGGGAATTCTGTCGAGAGCCACTTCGTATGATCGGCAGACGAAGATTGCCTTGTTCGTGATGGATTGTTTTGCACTGACCGAGAGTTCTTCGAAATCCTGGTCCGTGCCTACGAGGATAGACGCCATCTCTCTCCAATCGTCAAGGGCGGATCGAAGCTTGGCGACGCGCTCTTCCAAGCAATCTTTGACAGTTTGTTTCGGCGAAGGTTTGAAGACAAGACGAAACCTTTCGTACTCGAGCCTCGTCGGATCAAACTTCGGGGCATTTGGCTGCTGCTTACGCGAGGTAGCGGAGGTAACCACGCTGCGGCAGAATGAAGCATCCTCAAGAAACGAGTCGTCATCTTTGGCTGCTGACGGACCAGAAATTGTTTTGGGTACGGAGTCGTCATCTTTGGGCACAGAGCCGTCATCTATGACTATGGATTCGTCATTCTGGAGCAGCGAGACGTCATCTTGGGCTGCTGGGTCGTCATTCTGGAGCAGCGAGACGTTATCTTTGTCAGGGAAGTCAGCAGCGAGAGCGTCTGTTTCTAAGTCAACATTTCCCACGATCGCTTTTGACACCTGCCACGATGGACGGCGACTTGCAGTACCAACTGATGGACGGCGACGGCGAACCGCAGCACGGCGACTCCGGCGAACCTCAGTATCACCGTTTACGGCTGTGGGCTCAAATGGTACGGGATTTGGTTTTGAGCTACCAGGACGATGGCTGTCAGTGCGAGTACGAGGATGGTGCGCTACCGGTGTCTCTTCCTTGTTTTGCTTTTTCGCACGTGGCGGAGTCTGTGCCGTCTCTGGCTCTGGCTGTACATCTTGTGTCGACTTCCGCTTCTTACCGCCAGCATTTGGCGGTGGCGGTGGTTTCTGCTTTTGACGAGAAGATGCGGTCGGTTGCATGTACGCTGGTAGCTGTTGCGGTTGCGGTAAGTCTTTGTTCGGATCGACAACAACGGTTGTTCCCCCCAAATTCCCCGTGCTAACAGTTGTGGTGTTATTGTTAGGCGGTGCCTTTCCTTTTTGGTTATTGAGAGTTTCCCTCCGCTGCCATCTCAAAGAGTCGAGTTTCTTATCTAAATCTCCAAGGCTGGAAGTCCTCTTCCTTGTTTGTCTCTTTCTATCCTCAAAGGATTTCATTGCCTTGAAGCCAGAGTGAGTACCAATCTCAATTTCATGGGAGTTGCAGAGTATTTGCTGCCAACTCTCATCATCTTTGATGTCTGGAAGAGCATTTGCTTTCTTGGATCTAGAGATGAATATCAACCTTCTCCTCTTTTTCTTCACTCTGATGCCATTGAATTTGTATCCTTTGGATGTGGCATCCTGTGAGAATTGAAAAGGTTTGCTGATTTTGAATTCACCATTAATGAGCTTCTCCACAGCTCTTGACAATTCTCCTATGGCCACATCTTCTGACTGCACATCATATCTCCTACAGATGACTGCTTTGATGGCATCAAGGGTCAACCAACAGTCCTTGAAGGGAGAGACTTTGTCGTCATCGTCGGCATAAAGGAGATCAAGCACAAATCCAGCCAGGAATTCTCTGCTGAGCTCAATGACAAAGGTTGGAGATGGCCTATCCCGCGCAAGGAGAGTGCCTGTGAGTGTGTTGGGGAGCTAGTCCTCTGACCGGATAGGCCAGAACAATGTATTGGTTAAGCTAGAGACTATTTGGCCAACACTGTTGCCATGGTGGTAAAATTGATCTTTTCTTTGTTCTTTGTTATTCTCTGCTGCTGGTGGTGAACCAGTCATTTTGTGGCAAATCAAGCACGATTCGCGAAATGACCACTTCCGGGTTACCATTTCCGAAAACCGAAACATAACCGTCAAAAACGCTCACATTTTACACCTGTCAGCGGTAAAAGAAGTCATCCTGTACCAGTCCCTACTGTGCTGTACAGTACGGTAGGACTTTACCGCACCTCCCGAGAGATTCTCCCGTCCCCTCAATCACATGAATGGTACCGGTAACACGCGTTTACTGGTAAGCGAGCACCCCTCTACGATTCTGCTTGACAAAAAGCAATAAGTCAGCGGGAGCTGCGATACCTCGGCAGAAAGACAGATAGAAGAAGGATGACATGTTTGAGATTGCACTCTTCTTTCAAGGTAGCCCTGGCGACAACACCAGACGAGTCGTGTGTTGTCGCCAGGTATCATTCCCTCATTATAACCTTCTTTTAAGGTAGCCCTGGCGACAACACCCGACTTCGTCGTGTGTTGCCGCCCGTTAACCATAATTTTACAGCTGTCACTCCCGTATGTACCTGTAACTTATGTAGCTTCTTCTGGCTTATTGTGTTGAGTGCACTAACCTTGAATAACCATGATTTATTCCTACCCCTAAATTTGTAGAGTTGGCTTGTGCCTATCTCTATCCCTATATTTTGGCTTCACCGGAACAGGAAACAGGAAGCAGGAAACAGGAAGCAGGAAGCAGGAAACAGGAAACAGGAAGCAGGAAACAGGAAACAGGAAGCAGGAAACAGGAAATACCAAAAAAGGGGGTGAGGGCTCAGGCAGATAGACTGCCGAGGTAATTGCTTTTCAAGTGGTTGTGGATTTCCGGTTGTTGTTTGTTGTCAGAGAGAAGGGTGCCTCACAATTCGAATACCCATGTCGCTTTGGCTTCAATCCTCTTGTTTGGCACTGGTCTTCTTCACTTTTTAAAATCACATCTGTTGCCTCCAACTATGGATCCTGCAGGTTTCAGATATGGAAGCCCCTCTGAGGGATCAGACTCTGACGAAATCTCTGCTCTCACCGAACCTACATTCACTAGCACTTACAACATCATCAACGACAACAAACTACCTGCACAACAGGCAGAGACTGAGAAATACTCTGGCTGCAGTGACCCGGGCAACGAGGCATACTCTGGCTGTAATGACTTGGGCAATGAGGCAGACGTCGAGGCATACTCTGGCTGTAGTAGTGACACCAGTATTGGTAGTGATGATGATGATGATGATGATGATTACGACGATGATGGATTCACAGAAGACCACAACCAGGAAGATTCAACAAAGGAAGTGTCACCCAACCAAGCCACAGGACGCAACAATGGCCCCACGATGAATGAGCTTGCTGCAGATCTTTGTGGGCAATACAACCCCTCCAGAATGGAACTGACAAAAGAAGAGCATCAATGGGCTGTTGCTGTCAAGAACGCCATTGAAAAAATCCCCGATCTTGATAATTTGACGGATTTTATGTATGCTCAGATAGCCATTGTTTCTAAAGGCAATGTTGACGATGCTGTTGTGAGGGCGTTCAAACTTCAAGAGCATAAGAAAGACAATGAAATAATGGACACGCTGGATGATGCACTGAGGAATTTGCCAAAAGAAGCCAACTTCCTCTCTATTGACTACAATCTCCAATCTGGTGGCTACATACTTGCTCTCGATGCTGCAAAGACCGATGTTGCCATCTGGAGGAATCCTGATGAGACATGCTACTACTATCGTCGGGCTTTCTATGCCTTCCAAATGGCACATTGTGATTTGGAGGCACTCAGGGTTGGCCTTACTGTGCTTTGTGAATGTGAGGGGTACCAGCTGATCAAATCAAAACAATTGGGCTCGACTGCATTTCGATCCATGTGGAGCGGTGTGCATGCATATCCAAGAAATTTTACTCAAGTCAAATTCTTCAATCCTCCTCCAATCTTCAAAATGATGGTGTCAATGGTAAAATTGGTGTTGCCAAGAGAAGTTTCATCTACCTTCCAGGTTTGTCCCAGATGTCCATTGGGAAGACTGGACCAGCTGTACTCCATTCCAACCCCTGAAATAGCAAGAGCAAGGTTGCAGGAACGAATGAAAGGGCTTCTAGAGAAACGATATGCCAATGAGGTCAACTTCAGTCTCGATGACCGTGCTCCTCCTCAGAAGGAGCAGACCTGATTTGCGGACAAAACTACTATTCTCATTAAAGCCCATCTTATTGACTGCTATTCCAATTGATTTTAAAATTTTAACTTGCCAGATGAAAATGTCTTTTTCAATAGTGATTCGATATTCGAAAAGGTCCACAGAAAGAAGCCCATGGGAGTGTCTGGGAGGTTGCTCCACCATCTCGATCAAGTCGACGAGAACACTGGCTGTAGTATCCCTCCTTTTCCGGATAGAGAGGACATTGTGTGGTTTCCTCCATTCTGCATAAAGAATGCAGGTTACTATGCGGTTACGGGTGGCAATGCCCTTTTAGAGATCCACGGCCACTTGTTTTTTTAGAATAAGTAATAGTGTTGGATCTTCGGGGGTGGGAAATTTTAAGCAACACTGGTCCAGCTTGCCTTCAACGGCGCGCACGTCGTAGCTAGCTAGTAGGAAAATCTCTTGCCTCTGCTGTCTGCCAGCTTTCAGTAGATCACCACATGGGCCTTGGCCATCAGGATCCATGGACTTCGGAGATATGAAAGCGGCAGGTCCTCCGTTTGAGTGTGCCGTCTGGAGCTCCATTAGTGCTGCCCCCCGCCCCCTTCCGAGCGAAAATTATCCCACGGACCTACTCTACCCGTACTCTCTACTAGCTAGCTAGGTAGAGGCTAGCTAGCTACTCAGAGTAGTCCTGAATTTAGAGGCTGGCCCTCTCCTGGCTTCTTCAGATTGATGACGATCCCTCACTGAGAAGTGAAATATGGATGGTGCACCTGGTCACGGTTTGTTTGTTCTCACTGTCTACATTATTTGATATTTGGGGAGATGAGAAGTTTCATAGCGATAATTATTATGGGAATTCTCCATCCCCTGCAGAACGGACCCCAAAAATGGTGACATGCGTTTACCGGTACCGGTACGATGACAGGTTCCTGGTACAGTACGCTACCGGTGGTACATTCCATGATCAACTGGCCAACTCACACTGCCAAAACCTCAAAGCCACATCGAAACGTCCCAAAGAGTAGTCCAAGCATCAATTCGTATCACAGGATAACCCACCATGGAGCCCGACGGTCTGCTCCTAGGCCGCCGAAGCGCTTCCGCAACCACCAACTTGGACGCCAACAATGAAGACACAGCTGGCAGCCTCGTCTTCCACAACAGCTTGGAAATGGCATCAGAAACAGAAAGCTTCGTTGCTGTAGAGAATGCCCTCCCTGAAGAAGCAGAATACGCTGACAATGAGGAGGAATCGGACACTGATGAGAGTGGTAATGATGACGATGACGACGACAATGATGATCCAACAATGGACCAACTGGCTGCGGATCTATGTGGCCAATACGACACCTCCAGAATGGAGTTGACGCAGGAAGAGCATCAGTGGGCTGTTGCTGTCAAAACTGCCATTGAAAAAATCCCAGATCTTGATAATTTGACAGATTTTATGTATGCTCAAATAGCCATTGTTTCTAAAGGCAATGTTGATGATGCCGTGGCCAGGGCGTTCAAACTTCAAGAGCATAAGAAAGACAATGAAATATTGGACACATTGGACGATGCACTGAGGAATTTGCCAAAAGATGCAAGCTTCCTCTCTATTGACTACAATCTCCAATCTGGTGGCTACATAGTTGCCATGGATGCTGCAGAGTCCAATGGGGCAATATGGAGGAATCCAGATGAGACATGCTACTACAACCGTAGGCAATTCTATGCCGCCCACATGGCACATTGTGATTTGGAGGCACTCAGGGTTGGCTTTACTGTTCTTGTTGAATGCGAGGGGTACCAGCTGGACAAATCAAAACGATTGGGCTTGAGTGCATTTCGATCCATTTGGAACTGTGCACATGCATATCCCAGAAATCTGACTCAAGTCAAATTCTTCAATGCTCCTCGACTCTTCAAGATGATGGTGTCAATGGCAAAATCAACATTGCCAAGAGAAGTCACATCTGCCTTCCAACTTTGTGCCAAATGCCCGTTGGGAAGACTGGACCAGCTGTACTCCATCCCCACCCCTGAAATAGCTGCAGCAAGGTTGCAGGAGCGAATGAAAGGGTTTCTAGAGAAACGATATGCCAATGAGGCCAACTTCAGTCTGGATAACCATGCTCCATTTATGGAAGAACCTTGAGTTCTGGAGAAGTATACTATCTTGTCTAACCCAATCCTACAAATTTACTGCAGCTTGACTGCTATTCCACAAAGTTTAAAAAATATTAGCTAGCTAGCCAGATGAAGATGTCTTCCTCTCCTTCAATAGAGTGTCCCAATTCGAAACGGTCCACGATAGTTGCTGGGGCTCGAGCCTGACAGCCAAGAGTGAGCAGACCAACGAAAGGACGAGGAAAGGATTGCAACGAAGGAGGCCGGGGAATTGGGGAGAGGACAAAGACTACTAGTAGGGATAGGAGATCCAGAGTGCCACGATCATTTCCAAAACTGGGAGCTCAATGCTGGGAGCAGGATTATGAACCACAGAGGCGCATTGTAGCTGATGGAAACAAAAGAGCGAACCACAGAGAGGGCCTGGACCACTTCTTTGCCAAAAACTGGGAGCAATGTTGGAGAGCAGCTTTAGCTTCAGCAGCAAAGAGACCATCAGCAGAAACAACACAGGGGGTGAAGTGTCAGTGTTGTGATTGCACTGAGCCAGGTACTTGGTCTTGTTTCCTGCTATTGCATTCCTTAGGGCCGGCAAGTGTACAGTGCTCTCGTACCGCTACAGCCCGTCAAAAGAAGCACGGCGAGAGACGTTGATTGGGTCAGGCTGCAGGACACACAGCAGGAAACTCGAGACTCGACTCTGCGTGCGGGAAACGCGAAAGATACCCCAAGCCTCCAATCATCTCGCATTTGTCAGGCTGACCGAAAGCCTGGTTGCTGACTGACAGTAGACAGTATTACTTGTTTCTGTCTCAAATACCAGCAACGAGTGCAGCCAACCATGGCAACGACACCAACGACTGCTCGAGGATGGACTTCACTGTTGAAATTTGGCCACGATTCCAGATGCGGTTTGACACCGCAAAAACGGAGAGCCAGCGTCATTGGTTGCTTGCTTTTCGGCACCACTTGCTGCTATCTTGGATCCGAGCGCATTTCGAAAATACCTCCTGACTCTGTAGCCAGAAGACAATCCACAAGGATCATCGCTAATTCCAACGGTGCCGGTATCAGTTCTACCAAGCTTCCTGCCGGACTGCTCCCGACACCTCTCTTTTCGGAACACTTCATCCAGCTTGACCATGAGAACGACAACGACCATGTCAATGCCACCCTTCCACCACTGGATACGCTCGTCTCAAGATCTATATCCACCAACCCTGCACAAATTGTCAAGAATGTCGACTTTCTCTTGGACTTTGCCATTGTGGGCTTTGCCAAGTGCGGTACCACCACCTGGTAGAATGGCTTTTGCAACCACCCCACAACACGAATACCAGTAATCAAGATGATTCCAGTGCTACCACGACCACTACAACTCTCCCCAAACTCATTCGACCACCCAGGCATGAACCGCTGTGGCTCCGAGATCAAAAACCGGCCAAGGCAGTGAGTGTCCTTTACCGTTATGCTCAAGCCGAACAAAAGCAACGACAAGAACGACTGCTCTTGCCACACCAAAAGGCACTCAAGGGATACAAGAATCCCAGTGATATCCAGTACGCGATCTACTCTCCAAGAATTGGCCCCACGCCAAACTCATTTGTCACAGTACGGCATCCCGTGCAATGGATTGCCTCCATTTACAATTACTGCTACTACATGATTGAAAAGTCGGGACGGTTTCATGAGAAGTTGATCGCATCCGATCTGCTCTCGGCACCACGGGATGGTGAAACAGGAGCCACGTCGCATTTCGTATCGACCAGCAAGGCCGAGTTTCATGCCATTTTGGCCGCATTGGGCAAGACACCCTGAACAGCACGGCCGAATGGACCTTGTTGCGGCCGTGGCTGGATCCGTCATCTTTACAAAGGCATCCTCGCATGCCCCATCGGGTCTTTTTCATGGAAACACGACAATTGGTCCGAGTCAAAGAATAATACGACCCGATTGCAACAATTTGTGCAAGATTTGGAAGATTACCTGGGATTGCCACGCCACTATTTGGATCCCCGACCACTGCATACTATCCGACCCTATTCGCAAGACATTACCACCAACCTGGACGACTATCGCATGGATATCTGTGCCCCACAATGGGCCCCCGTCTTGGACGAAATGACGAAGATTTTCACGGGTGGCATCACCTTGGTTGCGACGGTACTTGATCAAGAGCCCGGATGTTGTAGGTCGTCTCCCGAGTATTTGGAACAATTGTTGAAAGATTGGATGATCAATCCATGTGACAAAAATGTGCCGAATAACAATGATGAGAGACAAAAGAAAAAATGCCATTCTAGCCAAGAGGAAGCTGCGGGAGAAATCCCCGGGTCCTTGATTTTCTAATGTTTGCATTTCAATCAGTTCAACTTCTGAATCCTTTGAGTCTGGCCCAACAGCTCATGACTGGCGTCGAATTGTTTCGCAATCACCATTATTGTCGATAACCGGTTGTTGCTAGACAGACCACTCGTCTCGGCTGTTGCCGCGCGCTCTTTGGAGTATAGCCCCTCAAGACTGTTCTTTTGCAGTGGCAGAACTTTTTCTCTTCAATCTCCACAGACAAACCACGTATGGGCAAAAGACCAGACATGTTTCCCAGCCTTGCAAGTGTCGCATCCCTTGTATGTCGTACCAAACAACAGACCCAATGGCTCCTTGTGAGCAGCTGGAGTACAAGGGCTGCCATTGGGCAGTCCCGGAATGGTTATGGATTTGACTTGCAAGACACCGTCCGTTGGCGACACCAAAATGGCCCAAAACCCTGGTTCTCTCTGTCCAGCTCGATGTGGATAAGCCGCGACATGGTCTCGCACCGTTACTGTTCTGCTTTGATTATTGTTGGCACTGGTGACCGTGGTGACCGTAGTGTTGTAGTCTTCCACGCGTTCGGCGTGATAGTGTCCGGCGAAATGATGGACCATGTCGTTACTGTCGGCAAATTGTGCCATGAGTCCCACGACTTCATCCACCGAGGGTGCCTGGTTTCGCAGCCGGTGTTTGCTCAAGGGAAAGTGACTATAGAATATTGTCGCATTGTGGTTTCCGCGCGACACTAAACTGGCTTGCAATCGTTCCAACTGTTGGGTGGCATTGTAGGTCCCATGATCATCGTAGGACTCCCAGTTGAATGCCGCATTGAAACTGACCAACCGGACACCTCGAAAGACACTGTGAAACATGGATTGCCCGTATTGCGCTGTCGGCAAGATTTCATCGTGTACTTCTAGCCCCAACCGTTCCGACTGACGATATGTTTCTCGCACAAACTCGGAGGATTGTCGATTGATGCGATCGGCAACGGCATCGCGCTGTCCGGCGGGTCTCACCCACGGATTGCCGGTGCCGTGAGCTGGATACCAATCGTGATTGCCAAAATTGGACACAAAAGGCATGTCGGCCTGGTAGAAGATGTCCCACAGGCTGCGAATTTCATCGAGGGGAGTTTGGCATTGCCAATTGTTGAAATTGTGTGCATCGTAGTCATTCAACACTGCCCCTCGGAGGTAGAATTCCCACAGCGTGGCCCCAAAACAGTTCCATAGGTGACCCACATCACCACCGTGAATCACCAATTGCGGATCCACCGCAACGTGGCTATAATTGCCATCGTACGTGAGGTTGACGTGTCTCAAGTCTCGAATGTACCGAACCACGTAGCGGGAACGATAAATGTCGTGTCCTCGAAAATGGGTTTCCAAGTCACTGAAGAAGATGATGGTAAAGGGATCCCCCAATTTGTATGGTGGTGAAGGAGTGTCCTTGTTGTTGGTAACATCGCTATCGTGATCAGGGGGTGATGCACGGAAGAACAAACCACAGGACGGCCGGATTGGCAGAAAGAGACAACAGACTCCAAGGAACTTGATCCAATAACGGTACCCAGCTTTCATCGCTCAGCTCCAAGTTGCAGGTTCCCTGGTGTTGCGCTTAGCAGGGATGTGTTGTGTTTTGGCTCCTGGACAAAGTCACCACCGAATAGCATGCTCGTTGTTTGTGTTTGTGTTTTGTGGAACGAGTTTTGAGGTGATCCACGGGATGACATTGAGTCGTGGCTTTGGCGATCTTCACAGGGCGTCATGTTGACACTCACTGGATTGTGAGGGTGACCCAATCCTCTTGTGGGCAAGGATCCTCCTGCGCTTGGCAAACGCTAGCTAGCTAGAGAGATTGTCTTGATGGCGAGGTGAGGTACCACTGGGTCCCCCAATAATTTGTTTCCTCGTGAAGGATAGAGGCATCGCTGTACCGCCATCTGCTCGGGCGGTCGCTCATCTCGATTTTTATCGTGTAAAGTTCAATAGTGATCCCACCAACCGCTTGAACAGCAACTGTTCGCTCCAAAAAAGCAGCCTATGGGAGTTCTCTGATTATATCATCATCCCTGGAATTGGATCTCGAGAACCAGCATTCCAAGATTGCATCAAAGATGGGTTCGTACTTGTATCGGAAGATGCCAACTTTCCAAACAATGCCCAGTCCAAGATTGCATGTGGAAGTCATGAAATTGGATTGAGCATGCCAATCTGTGTAGGTATAGAGTTCCCCTGTGACCATGTCCCAGAACTTGAGATCAGGGTGTGCTATTGGGTCGTCAAATACCGAGAATTGTGGATACCTCAAGTTCAAACCACAGCTAAAATAAGAAATACCCCTCGGTGCCGCTTCGTCTGTTTCGGCGGTATGTCGCAACCCAAACACATGACCCACTTCATGGCTTGCCACGTAGCCAAAGAAATTTTGTGAACCAAGCGATCCCAAAGAACCTGTTGTGGCAAGGCCATCATTATCCCTTGTGAGAACAAATGCCGGCGCTTTGTACAGACAACACCCACCCAAGGGCACATCCACTGTGGCACACCCATTGGTGTTTCGCGCCAACTGGGGGACCACCAAAACATTGATGCGATGTACGTTCTTGATTGTTCGATCTTCTTGGCCAAAAGTGGATGCAAATCTGTCCAGGGCATCGGTGCACACCAGTTCTGGATTGGAATAGAAAGCGTCCTCAACCTCATAAATATCTCCCAGGTAAAAGTCTACCCGACCTTCGTACCAAAAGTTCATCCAAGCTACTTGCACAGCAATCCGAGGTCGTGACATACTATATGCCTTGTAGGGTATGATGCCAAGGAAAGTCTTGTCTTCAAAAGTCCTGTAGAAATCCAGCGTGACATTGCCCTTGTACACACTGGGTTTGCTGTTACTACTGTACCTCAGGGATCGATTCTGGTCGTGTTGAGATACAAGCCGTTGCGTCGCCACACCGAAAATAGTCAGCAGCAGCAACAGCGTAAGACCGCAAAAGAGCTTGATTTGGAAGCTGTACCTGTACAACAAGCATCTCGCGGTCATGCTGGATGCTTGCTACGGACGGTAGCCTGCCATTAAAAAATGTGTTTTTGGTTATCATGGAGTGACTTCATCTTGCTACTAATCCCACAACAGAGTAGCTAGAGCACCTTGACGGAGCACCTGCCTAATGAACTCCTGGTGTAGGAGGCTCCTTCCATGGAGCACCCCACTCCACCGAGCCTCATTTTTCTCGTCTTTTCTGGGATTGGGTTTCCAGAGACACTGAATCGTGCTTTCAGTATCTTTTGTTGGCGATTGATACCCAACCTACACCGCCCGTAAGCATTCCTTGTTGGAAGCACTTTGGAGATTGGAGCAGCTCGCTTGTCTAGCAGTTGAACTGTCGGCGGCGTCCTGTACTTATGCGTATCCACTAGCTTGGAGCACCTTCCGACCAGTTGTATCAAGATTACAGAGGTTTTTAGAGCAGGGGAGTTATCTACGGAGGGTCATGCCACCGCCGTTCATCATCGCCATTGTGTTGCTTGGCCCTTGAGAAAGGAGTGTGTGAGCCGCCAAGGAAGGAACAAGTCTTTTCCAACAAGCACAGCAACAAATCCATCAACCAATACGGCAGAGGAACGGTAGCCATCAGACAAGAAGCAACCACGCAAACCATGATCCGTCTGTTTCAGCTGTTACTGGCACTGCTGATTGCTACTGCTGCCACGGCATTTGATTTTGACAAGTGCAGTGCCTGCATCGGCAAGGGGTGTTGGTATTGCAACCGTGTGGGCAAGACCACCAGTTACGAATCCGGCGCTTGTACCTGCGATTTGGACGCATACAGGTATGGCGATATTTGCAACGATATCAGTATGATCACCAGTGGTGAAACGTACGGACGACAAAAGT